>JAAGNO010030040.1:7036-19922 GCA_033439905.1 Ceryle rudis | reverse complement strand
CTAAGTCTCTCTCCCTTATTTCCTTTCTTTGGGGAGGGAGGGGGTTTAACAGAGACCATCTGTTATAGGTCTAAGGGGCCACCCTGACCCTAAACCGTGATAGGTTTACATTTACCACTTCATGTAAACCACTAAAGTTTCCCATAATTAGCCTTAAACATCCAAAATTTGTTTTAATAGGAATTTTCTTGTGTATGGTATCTCACATATAAATGGGGTGACCAGAAGTGACTGTAGCATTCTGGCTGGAGCTGTGCAGCTGCTGTGTGCAACACTGTTGGCTTGGGGAATCAGTGGCAAGGAGTTACCCGCCTCTGCTTTTCTGCTGGTGGTCGACATGAGGATGCTGAATATCTAGAAGCATTCATTGCTTGCTCTGAGTGTCAGCCACAGTGTGACTGGTATTACAGGGCAGCAGAGCCTGGGTCAGCCACTGATAAATGGTGATTGTGTCACAGGTTGGGTTAGCCAGACCATGTAAGTTGACTGGGGGGCAGTCAGTCAATGATGTAGATGTTGATAGCTGGTTTGCCAGAGCAAATTATTGAAAAACACTTTTTTGGCAGGATAGAGGAAAATATTTTTTTATGCACTGGTATTTTAAGTCATGTGGTGGTGGGGTTCTTGCTTGGCGCTAGGTGTCATAAGCCAGGCTTGATATATACCGTTGTCCGGTTTGTTACCTTTGAATCAAATGATGCCCAGCTAGCTCACTTTTGCCAGTGCTTATTTCCTTGTCTGGTGACCAGCAGGCTCTCAGCTGATTAACCATTTCTTGAATTTTACTGTCCTGTGTAATCTGAAAACTGAGGCATAGGTGGTAGATTTCTATCACTTGGTGATTACTCAGATTGGCAGGGATATTTCACTGTTTGTTCTTGGAGACAGGATTGTCCTGTATGCACTGATGTTGGGAGTGGTGTTCTTAAAACCTTTAAACTGAACTGCTGGCTATTTGTTGCATGAGATATTATTAATTACACTGTTAAATTTTCACCATACTGTTCACAATCTGTTTTTTGCTAGCCTAGTCTTTGAACTACAGCTTCTCTTTAACTCTCTTACTGCTACCTAAATGCTTTAACATAAGCTATTTGAAGGGAAGATATTAGTTTTGCAGCTCAACCAACTTTCACATCCATTTTCCTGTCCTTTTTCTTCAATAAATGGTTTTTATTCCTGACTCTTAAGTACCATCTAGAAGGGTATGTTTGAGATGCCTGTGAATATTTTAAGCAGCTTTTAGTCATATGTCCTCAATAAAAATTCCAATGTGCACTGACAAAATTGTAGCCAGATCTTCACCAAGAACTTGTATCTATATATTGTACAGAAATTTTGGATACCAGTCTTAGTGTAAATCAGTGTTAAATGGTTACCACAGCTCTCTATAGAAAACACAATGCAGTTTTGAAAGTAAGAAAATGGTATGGTCCAGGAAGATCCAAAGCTTTGTTCAACAATTCTTAGTTTATGTTCTGATGATAAAGGTCAGGCTGCAGAGCACTTGTAAATTTTTTTTTTTGCTGCTTTCTGTTTTAGAAAGTCTTCACCAGTATAAAATAATATCATAAATTTCTTGGCTTTTAATTTCTTTGCAGAGTATTAAATGTTGTTATATTCCTGCCTACTTTTTTCTCATCTACTACAGGCATGGCATGCACACATGCTTCCCAAAATCTTATAGATTGCTGCTGAGTACTATCTTTAAAGCCATTGAAAGTGAAGATGGTGGAGGAGAGCATTGCTTGCATAACCATGTGAAGAAAATGGAGAAAGATAACTGTAGGTGCTGTGCATGGAGCTTCTCACCTAAATGCCTTGATTTTAACTTTGTTCCTCTGTTTTGTGTTTCCTTTTCACATGGGGCAAAGTTTAAACTCTACAAACTCCCTCTTGTTCCTGTTTTGCAGTGTTTACATAACACTAAATGCTTTTAACAACAGTTCAGCCTTTCATAAGCTGGCTCTTAGTCTTTCCACTTCTTTAATGTTCTCTCATCTGTGTCTTTTAATTCTTACTTGGCTGCTGTCCTGCACCTTTCTTTAAGAAACCCAGCTGCCTGTCTAGTAGAAGTACTTCTTGGGTCCTTTTTGTGGTTTCTGTACCCGTGTACTTGCTGTGCTAGTTGCTTTCACAGAAGTAACCCTTGTCTAATGTTAGGCAGTAAAGTACCTTGAACTGGTCAAGGAGTCAGAACAGCACCCCTGCATTCTGTCATGCTTGAGTTTGGTTTCTTGCTCTGCCATGGGTCTCCTGTGTGGCCTTGACATGTTCTTTACTCTGCATTTCCTCTGGGGATTTCTTCTAATCCAGCTGCTTTGGTCACCAAGTAAATATGCAGGTCTGCAGGTGTAGCTGTGTCTTTCTGTTGCTGGTCTTGAATCATGGATTTGGTTTTAACACCCACGCAATGCACAAGATTTTTACTGAATCTACACTGGAGGTACTTAGGCCACTTTTTTACCCTAGAAAAGTGTGTCAGTTATAGATATTGTGGTAATGTTTATGCCTGTCATCTTACCTGCAAAGAATGGTAATAGTGTGATCCTCTGGGCAGCTGAGGACTTAATCTTGGAATGCACTGTGCAGTGGTAATGGGCAAAGACATAAAATAGCAGATTTGGTGTAAAAATGCCTGTGTTGTTTTGATGTTTCTCTAGTTGTCCATCCAAATGTGGCTAGCTAAGCAGCTGCTAGAAAAAGTACATCTGGTCATTCACTGGAGTTTGGGAGAAGTTGAGCAAAAGACACAGGTACTCCCCTGATGGACAAGTTTGGTTTAGTTTTAGTAGTAGCTGCATCAAGTTGCTGTTGGATGGATCACCTTGTAGAGACTACAGATCTTTTTTTTTTTTTTTTTTCCTATGGATTTGGATGGTAATTGTTGCCATGACAGGGTGTAGACTTTGTATAAAGACTTACTGTAACCGTTTCTTAAGATTAGTAGGGTTTTTGTGTGAGGAAAGTGGGAAGGTTATCTGAAGGATCCATTATTTGTTATTTTACCGTAACATTTTTGTGATTTGCTTCTGGTGCTTAGGTACATGTTTTAGTGGTGAGCTTGCAGTGTTGGGTCAAAGGTTGGACTAGATGATCTTGAAGGTCTCTTCCAACCAAAGACATTCTGTGATTCTGTGAGTACTATTAGATTATGCTAGGCCAGGAACCCTTTAAATTGGTAAATCTGAAATACTGTATGTTGGGGTTTTTGAGAGAAAAAAACCCACAATCTCTCCTGTAAAAAGTGATACTTAGATTACGCCATACCCAGATAGAAATATTAAGTCAGTGCTCAAATGTCTCAGGGGAGAAAATACTATCTCATTTGCTCAGGTAACCTGTTTGGTACTGATCTTTCTGATGAGAAGAATTAGGTGAGGTTTCTTAAGGAGAAATACTTGCACTGGCTGTGCAGCCTGCACCACTGTGACAAGCTACCTTCCCTGTACTGCTTTGTCTCCTGCCTCTTCAGCATTTGTTCTCAGCCTGAGGCAGCTTGAAGCCAGGCCAAGAGTGGGGGGATATGAGGCATTCCTGTGACTATGCTTGGCCGTTATTAGCATTGGCCCTCACTTAGCACGTTATCTCACAGAGCAGTCGTTGAGTTTGTGGTTGATACCCAGTGCTAAATTTTAATGTATCTGCAAACAGAAGAGAGCAAAACACAACCATTCTGATTGCAAAGGGTGAGGGCTGTCATGAAATGCAGATATGTGTGGTGTTGCCTGTTAAGGTGTTGCTGGAGACTCTCTAACTACTTTTTTCCTCCACCATAGCAGTGCTGAGTAAACAGGACTTGGCTGCTGCTGGGTGCCTAGTAGCCTGCAATTGCCATGGGGCCATGCCGGGGCTCCAGAGCAGGTTTCCTGAGCAGCACCTTTCCTTGTGTACTCTAATCACTGATTAACCCACATAAGGAATGGCTGGAATGAAAAAGATTAAAACAACAAATAGTATCTGCGCTGCCATCTTGTGAACCAGAATTTTATAACACCTTTCAGGTTTTTTTGTAATATGTCAGTGTTGCCATGGCAGCAGAAACTGGTCTGGAAAAATGTTGCTGAAACAATATATTGCTGGTTTACTATGCTGTACAGTGTGGGCAAGTCATCACTGCTGCTTGCTTTTACTCATCTGAATTGCATATGAAGTGCATCAGAAGGGCTTTGATCAGGGAAATAAATGTTGCAAAAAACTTCATGCAAGTGTGTACAACTCAACAAAATGTAGTAATGAGTAGTGAGATCTGTATTATTTTAACACTTAGACACAAAGAATCCATATACGAATGTTTCAGTTTTCAGTGTAGTTCTTACTGCTGTAAGGATACTGTAAGTATCCTCCTTGGTGAAAACACAATTGCAAAAATTAGTTGCAATGCTGCTAAGTGTGACGCTAACTGGAGACCCGGGCACATGAAACTTCATATTTGAACTGATTTATGGAAGGGTAAAAAATTAAAGCAGTACAAGTTAAATCCTTTAGCAAGAGGTTTTGAATTGACACTCATTTTATGTGCTAACGTCTTGAGATCTTGTGTACCCAAGTGATTCATGGTATCCTTCATGATGTTACTTCTTGTATGCAATGCAAATAGAAGTGATGACTGAAGTGACCTGCATCACACCTTCCTGAGCTGATTTGGTGACCCATGATCAAAAAATGTTGACTTCATTCATTCAAAGTATGTTTTTAGGATGGATAAAACTTCAGACTCAGTAGAGACTGTCACTGGAGTATGAATCTAAAACCTCAAATTTGGAGACTGTTTCCAGGGTGTCCGGCTCCAGGAATAAGTGGACAGCAGAGGGATGTAGCTCTGACTTGAGCCAAGGCTCCCAAATGTAAGGAAGATTTGGGTCTGAATGCACTACAATGAGTTAAAAATGGTCTCAAGAAAATAGTTTTCTCAGCTGCTTTCTCTGTTACTGCTCCCCACAGCCTCTAAGTAGAATCTTCAAGCTTGTGCGGTTTGTTTTATACACCTCATACTCTTTGCTGTGATGGTATTTAAATTGTATTTTTCATGGAATGACTGGCAGCTTTGCATGCATTTGCTCTGGAAATAGTCTGTGGCTGTGAAACAACTTTCCTCTAAGATTTGTGTTTTAAGAGATGTCATGCTAAAGTTTGCAGTCTAATGAGAACAAATACCACAGTAAACCCGCAGTCTTTCCCTAAAAATGAATGAATGGCCCCTCCACCACTCCTGCTCGCCCAGGCAACACACCTTGCTTCTGCTGCTCTCACCCTCCTTCTTAAAGTGATATTTATGGGACTGTTGGGAGGGAGGAGCCTTCTTTGCATTAAAAAGAAAAAAAAGGCAAATGAAGAGTTAAGAGATGAGATTTCTTAACAAATCATTATTACATCTCTCGTTTCTCAGTCTAATGTGGAACTCTAAATGGTGAGTTCCCATGCTTCATACTATTTTATATTTCTAAATATCTTCAAATAGAAGTTTTGTCTTAAATAATCCCACTACTTCACAGACATTAAAATTTAGAATATAACATTCTGCTTTGAGATTGACTGTTGTTACTTTTATTTTCTAATAAGATTTTTTCACCCTTTGTTTGGAGTGGGATGTCTGTACTGTCATCTCTAGGTCAATAGTTTGTTTCTCTTCCCCGCAGTATGTGTGTGCTGAACTAGACTGAAAGGCTGTGGTTGTGAGCCAGGGGGGTAGTAAATGAGTAGTAACTTCTTTACCTTGTATTTACTGTACCTTTTTCATAGTGGCATCCAATGTTCTGAACTTTGGCTTTGGAGTCCTGCCTTTGCTTCTCCAAAGGTCTTCTACTTCCCAAGAGCTAAAAAACATGGTGCCCTTGGATCCACATCTTGCAGCATAAATCCAAAGGGCAGGACAGTGCAAGTAAAAATGTTGCTGCAGTATTAAGTAGGTGCCAAAAGTGACTGGCTTTGGGTGGGTTATACAATACATTCTCTCTTCTCTGCTAAACACTGCCTCCAGCATTTCGAGTCCCTTAGCCAGCCATGTGTGCTTTGCCAGCCACACAGATGGTCAATGACAACTTCATAACTGGTTAAGTTCATAGTGCAGAGCTGGTGCTTCCAGTTCCTTTGACCCTTGTCTTGAATGAGATTCAGGGTGGTTTCTGCTTTTAAAGTGCAAGCCTAAGCTCATTATAATGCTGCTGTTTTGCATGGTCAAAAGTGGAAACTGGAATTTCTTGGTGAGCAGCATGGTGTTTACTGTTTTTGAGTCTGGCACAGAAGTCATCATTATTATCTTGCCAGAAATTCACTGCTGAACTGCTCTTCCTCATATTGCCAAGAGTCAGAATTAAGCAAGGCAAAAGGAAATTGTACCTCAGTACTTGCTCCTGACAGGCTTTCCAGTAATGTGTATAGGAATTATGGTTTTGGAGATATTTCTATTGATCAGTTCTAGGCCTGGGTTTTCGTCTACTCCTACTTCTGGAACTGTGTCATATAACTTTCATAAAATCACCAATCTGTGTCTTATAAAGCAGAACTTCACGACCTTAAAGTAATGCTTCTTTCTGTTTAAAGACACAATTACCTTTTAACTGAATCAGCGTAAAAGGAATTAAACTACTGTAATTGAAAGTATTGAGGAGAAAAGTGTTACAAATGTCTCAATAAATACTAGTACAGAGTGTAACAGTTGGGCACAGTTTGCGTAACTCACACAGAGTTGTTTGTATATCTGCAGGATTTCATGCAAATCCTGAGGTTTTTCCTTCCTCTGATTAAATGTGTGCAAAATGGAGTAAATCCTCTCACAGTAGATATTGTAGTTAAGTTCTGCAACTTCCAAACATTGGTAAAACCTGTTTTGTATGTCATACAACTGTAGCTGTGTTCTCAGTCTTGAAGACAGATTCCCAAAAGCTCTGAGTACAGTGGTCCTATTGAAGATTTGTGAGATTTTTCTAGAATGGTTATCACTTATATAGATTTTTAGCTATAAAGAGAAGGAGACACTTAATATATTTCAGGCCTGCTCCATTCACTTCTTTCTACTTTTTTTTTTCCACTGAGTTATTAACATTTTCCTTCTAGAAAGAGACTTGTTTGTTTGTGTGTTTATCTGGACTTTATTGACAATGGTATTCTTCATTAGCTCTTTTTTTTCTTGTCTCTTTGCTTCCTCATACTGTTTTCCATTTGTTCCTCACCATATCCTATTTACCCACCAGACAGAGTAGCCTCTCTATCTGGAACAGGATGATTCCAAACGAATCTTAAAGTTTCATCACCACAAAACAAATCCCAAACAGTTTTGCTGTTGTTGAATAACAGAATATTTGAAAAGCTGAGGAGTAGCTTTCACCTTGGATCACTGTATCAGTTAGAGCTTGTGGAATAAGTCAACTTTATACAGACCCTTTTATAAAACCAGACTCAACCCACTCAAATGTATCCTTTCTTCTGCCTCCCTAAATCAGCAGCAGGTCATGAATAGCAAGCTCTGTGTCACAAGAAGGGGAATTTGGAGGGTTATAAATTATATTCTAGACTTGCTCTGAAGGCTGCCATTCTCTCCTAATGTCATTCTCAGAATTCTATTAGCCCTTCCTTCTTAGCACGAAGTGATGCCTTGCAGTTGGATATTCATTATAAGGCTGCTAAATGCAATACCTGGGCCAGTGCTGATGCATGGAGCTCTTTCTGCTGGTGAATCTCAGTTGTATGGTGAAGGAAAGCCCAAGGAAGAGCTCCTTGTGATGGAAAGGCAAATAGCAGGGCTTAGCTGTCTTTTAGAGTGAGCTCCTGCACCAGCTGATTTTGAGCCAGGGGAAAGTCTCTTTGTAACAGAAGGAAGAAAAGCAATTCTGGAGGCACATGTGTTTATCTTCAAAGACAGTTTCAGTGTCATCTTTTTTTGGTGTCCTAGACTGAAGATGTCAGAAGACTGAAAACTGGAAGTGTAAAGAAGCCAGTACAGGGTACTAAAAGCTGCTCTGGGGGCATATAGTTCATCTCACTGGAGGTGCTCCATTGGTCAACAGGATCAGTTTCAGCTCATGATGAATACCTCCTTTGGCTCAGCAAGCTCCTCCTGTTATATGTACAATTCTTATTCTAGGAGACATAATTTAGGCAATAAATTCTACAGAAAGAGCTAAGTGGCTCAGGTGAAAGTCACATTTGCTGGGAGTACATGATCTATTTTGGAGAAGATAATTCTGTGGACATTTTGCTTTAGTGCTTATATCTGTTTTGTCTATAAAATGTCACCAGTAATGATGACTTTTGGTATCCTTGACTCATACCACATGAACATGTAATGGAGGATGGTGCAAGCAAACTTGTCAGGGACATGATTGTCCTCAGCAAAACATCTTTTATACTGTAAATTACAGTTCTTCTTATGACACTTGCTCTGTGCAGTTTTGTTTACGGCTGGTGGTTTCCTGGGTGGGTAGTATGTACTTAAGTGAAACAACTTTCATATGTCCTGTAACAAGTCCAAAAGTGTAATGGAGTAGGTCATTTGTCTTAAGTTTTAACATGAAATAAAATGATGTAGTGAGTTTTTTCTTTGTGGTGGGGGAGAAACTGGCTCATTTTCAACTTGGATCCCAGCCTTCTGGTTTCTGAACTCACCCCCGTGGAGGTGATTGTCTCAAGCAGCATACAGCAATGCTGCTTTAGTGACAGAAAATAGAGTGAACTAATGTCTTCAGCTTTATTCTTGTCCATTGTAATGGTATTAATGTCCTTCTAACAACAGCAGAGATTGCCTAAGCAAAATAACAATATATATATTGGGGAAAGAACTAACCAGATTTATAGCTCTTGTAATGGGATTTAGCTGCCAGAAATAATTTCACAGGCCCAAAACTCTTAGACCACCAATGTAAGGAACTTCTGGTCCAGTGATTAAGATACTAACCTTTTTTCAGGAGTGCTTTGGTAGCAGTTTCACTTGGGTACTCAATATAAACATACTGGATAATAGTGCTTAATGTCTGTTACTGGTCTTCTGAACTGGTTACGTATTTAATAATCACTGCCTTCTCTCTAGTACCATATCTATCACATCTAAGTCACAAAACCACAGCTAGTTTACCACTGTTGGAAGCGTTTCTTTACTATTTGAGAAGCTATCTCACCTGATGGGAGATGGGAATGCTTCAGCCAACTTACTGTCAGACCAATCTCAGATGCATAACCATCTTGGCCTGCTTCAACAAAAAGCTTCACTCCTTCTTCCAACACTGGCACCATGTGTTTCATGGCTGAACATGGAGGGCTGCCATGTTTTGTGGGAAGAGGATGAGTTGTAGAAGTGCTCTAAACTGAGAGGAGAGTTGCTGCAAGCTTGGGTTGCAGAACTCATCAGCTGCAGGAATCAGCCTTGACTAGCACATTTCTGGCCCTGATGCTCTTGAGGTTCAGCCCTGACATAGCTATCACAGAGGTTTTTTTATGCAATCATAATAACACACAACATTCTGTTTTCTTCTGTTTTCAGCTTAAATTACTGTTTATTTAAAAGCCTAGTGCTGTTTGAAAGATCTGCATTAGACTCCTTATGGAATGCATACTTCAGAGTGTGTTGCTTGGTTATTGACGGGTCATGACCACACAGTGCAGATATTCTCTAGTCATTTTGATCTACTATGTGAATGAATATTAGAATTTTCTTCTTACCTTGTGCCCTTTTATCCTATTATGGTGTGGTACTTACATTAAAATTCTGATGGTTGTGGGTGAAAGCTGTCACTTCTATTAAAATCACAAATAATGATGTTTCTGTAGGTGGATGGAGGTTTGTTTGGAAGAAGAGCTTCCCCCAACTACGGAGCTGGAGGAGGGCTTAAGGAATGGTGTTTATCTTGCCAAGCTTGCGAAATTCTTTGCCCCTAATGTGGTGTCAGACAAAAAGATCTACGATGTGGAGCAGGAGCGCTATAAGGTAATAACTTTTTCAGATCTCTCATTGACAAAACAAAAAAAAAAAGTAATGTCTGTCTTCGAACTCTTAAAGATACCCAGGCATGGTTGGTTAACTTTCTGCATCTTTTTCATAAAGCTGTTGGAACTAGAGGGAAGACACACAACACTATCATCACGCCAGTGTGATAAGTTTAAGTTAGAAATGTTTTACCCTTAAAAAAACTATGTTAGTGTCTCTTAATATTTTTAAAGCTGAACAACTTACACTTCTGGCTCCAGGGAGAACATGAGCTTTACCATTTATACAATTATTTCTTATTAGGAATAGGAGCCAAAAGCAATTCAGTAATTAAGCTTAATAACTATTCCAGATTTTCTTCATCTTGCATGGGAGGACAGTCACTTCTTTGGATCTGTGTGTTCAATTTAACAAATTTAACGCTGACAAGCAAAAAATAAGCTACCAGTAAATAAGCTTAGCTTGCTATCTGTGTGAGCTGTTCCTTAACTCCCAAGATCTCCAATACTCTAGAAATAGATATGCATATGCAGTAGTCCCACTAGGGAATGCATTATCTCAACATTTAGAGAGGACAGGAAAAATAGGAAATAGACCTTTCTAAGGTGTAATCATCTGCAGTTTAAGAGTTGAGAAATTAAGCTGTTCTAGCTCCCATATGGCAAAAAGACAGAGCCATGGTTAAGAATCCTGGTTACATTAAAATGCTTCTCTTGAAAATGTCCAAAACTTGATTCCAGGCTTCTTTTCCCCCTTTACTCTGACTCTTTAGAAATGAAAAACAAAACAACAAAAAAAAATCCCACTTTGCTCTTTTAATTGCTGCTTGCATAGGCTGTTGGGACTGTCAGGTATTCACGTAGATAAGAAGAATGACTAAGAGCTTCTTGTCTGTTCTCCTTCATGGTAGAGTTGAGCAGGGTTACAACTTCTGTATTTTGGAGGTAGTGATTCCTGGTATTTGATAGCAAGACTTTACTCCCAGAAAGTACTGAAGGGCTGTACCAATGTCCACTTTGGTCACAGTCCACCCAGATGGGTGCAAATCTGGCTTATATTACATACAAGAATGAGCTGGACAGTGTGGCGCTATTGATACATTAGGACATTTCACTAGCAGGATTGTGGCTGTGATGCTTTGGTCTCCAGGTTCAAACAAGGGAAAATTTCTCTGAACTAGATTTCAGGATACAAAATTAGGAAGCAATAGGAAGATAAATAGAGAATTTGCTTCTGTGTGTTTCTTATAATCTTTTCCTTCTATGTTTCAAATAGAGATCTGGTCTTCATTTTCGGCACACTGACAACACTGTGCAGTGGTTAAGAGCAATGGAGTCCATTGGTCTACCAAAGGTAAGCCTTTAAATTTTAGCAAAGAAACTTGCTCAAGCCACTGACTGAGATTCCCTTTCATCTGCTTGAGTATAAATGATTGCTTACAGTAAGTTTATGGGGAAGGGGCAATTCAGGCAACAAATCTGAAGAGAAATTAATGCAGACAGCAGTGGAAGTGTCAGTTACATGCTGCTGCTGGTGTGTGGGCTGAGGCTGCTGTGGATGAGTTTTGTGGGTAGAAATGCTCAGAGTGCTCCTCCTGTGGAAAGACAAAAAGGGGATGCTATCAGTCTTTTACCAGTGTCTTATTGCTTGTGTAGTTTCTATGGGGGTCTGAAAGGAATATGGTTTAAAAAGAAAACTTAAATATTTGCTTCCTTTAGGTTACTACCTCTCATTGTGTCTCTTGCTGTCTCTTCCTCTTAATGTATGTCCCAGTTTCTCTGCCTCTACCCTGTTTCCAGACTGTCCTTTCATGCTCCAGTGTATCTGCGTGGCTATGCTGCTGCTCTTCTTCCACCAGCTGCTTTCTTGGGTCACCTCTCATATTTATCTTCTTCCTTGTGGGTCTTCGCTTGTCATCTCCCCCCTCTGCTGCTGTTTCTGGGCACCAGTGAGTCTTTTTTTGGATGAAAATCCTTTAAGAAAGGTGTGTGTGGAAACACCTGCTCTGCTTGTTTGGAACCTGCACAGAGCCTGGGGCAAGTACTCTCTCACCAAAGGCTGCCTAGCAGCTGCCCTGGGGTGCCTTCGTGGAGGCAGCCCCAACTCTGCCCAATGCACTGTTGTTGGGCGTAGCAGGGATGCTCAGATGACAACTTGAGGCACTGCAGAGACTAGCAGCCAAGCACTGTGGGCAAACTCGCCAAAGGTGCCCACAAGCAGAAAAAGGCATCCATGACTACAGTCAGAAATGCCGTAAAGGCAAGGAAGCTCCTGCCTTTCCCAGGTCAGACTGGTCTCTTTGTTTGTTTGGCTGGGTTTTTCCTAACTGAAATCCTCTGTTCAGCTGACTGATTTCAATCCTGCCATCACTCTGAAAGGTTCTGCTTCTGTTGTGGAGGATGGGCATGGCCAAAAGCTTTCCCAAGTCTCCCTCCCAAAACTGTTGTGAGTAAATGATGAAGAGGGCACTGTCCTCCTGACTCAGTCAGTCTTGTCCTATTAACCATGGGACAGCACAGCTCCAAGTCCTTGGCCTGTGCTGGAAGCATGCTGCCAACTGTCACGGTTAGCTAAGTCTTTTATTTTATTTTTGTAGAGAATCAGTGTTTAGTGACTGGGACTAAGGCCAGGAACAAATTAATGGTAGAATCAGAATTGGAACCTATGATGTGACTTTTTGGCTAAATTGCTTAATATTCCTCTCTGAAATTTTTCCTTTGTAAATGATGTATTCACAAAGTTAGGGGTGCTGGCAATTAGAATTTTGCATGTTCAGTTTGGTTTCCAATGAGGCTTTTGCATCCAAGGTTTTGTGTAGGAGGACAAACCCTACTGGCTGAGCTTGTGCCAAAAGACCTTTTCAGAAAAAACTTGCTGAAATGCTGCCTGATTAACTTTCCCCCCCCCCCCCCCCCCCCCCACCCTCCACACCTTCTTCTTTGGTTTCTTTTTCATCTTTTTCATTAT
>JAAGNO010030037.1:0-13017 GCA_033439905.1 Ceryle rudis | reverse complement strand
GAGGTAGGACTAGAGGCAGTGGATCAAAATTAGGGGTGAGTAGATTCAGATTAGATGTTAGGAAGAAGTTCTTCACCGTGAGGGTGGTGAGACACTGGAACAGGTTGCCCAGAGAGGTGGTAGAAGCCCCATCCCTGGAAGTTTTTAAGGTCAAGCTGGATGGGGCTCTGAGCAACCTGCTCTAGTGGGAGGTGTCCCTGCCATTGGCAGGGGGGTTGGAACTAGAAGATCTTTGAGGTCCTTTCCAACCCTGACAATTCTATGAGTCTATGAAATTAAATAAAGTCTCTCAGAAAAATAACATTTACTACAGGCATCAATTTATAGCAGAGACAGGAAAAGGTTGCTAAGGTCTAACCCAAGAGGATGTTTACTGTTTAAGATCTTTTAGTGCCTGGGGTATAATTTGTGCCATATGTTCTATTATTTACAGTCCTCCTTGCAAACCAGTCTCTACTGGATGTGGAGCATGAGGAACTTTCTAGTTCTGCACCTTCCCCCATAACATACCTCTTCATTATATCTGCAATTGTCCTTCCGTGGCAATTCATGGCTGAGTGACACATCCACTGAATTTTTTATCTGGTCTCTGGCAGTAGAGAGAAGTTGCAGCTGAGGAGCCTGATTTACTGAAACCTGACTGGACAGAACGGAGCACGCATGGGAAATGAAACATTAACTCAATTTTCAGATGACCTCCTGCATTCATCTTGGGAGAAAAACCTTCTCTGGAGGCTGTTCCCAGCTGATAGCCTGGGATGCTCTGGAGTCTTTTAGTCAAAAGAAGCATGCTTTGTGTTCTTAATCATACTGAGATTGCACCAGCAGTAGAAAATTAGTGAGTGTATATTGTCATAAATAGTCTGCAGTGAAGGGTGAAACTGTCAGCCAACACATAAAGGCTTTTACATTCCTCCTGTCTTCCTTGAAGGATCTGAGTGTCCATAGTTTGGGACACAGTGGGAAATCAGGAAGTAAGTCACGAAGGCTCGGGCAAGAGAAGAACTGAAACGTCTGAAATGTGATTGACCAAGGAACCGTTTTTCTTCCATTTCTGAATGAGATTTCTCTACTTCATAATCCTCTTTGTGTCCAAGAAGAAGAGGAGGCTTTTCCTTTCCTGACAGAGGTGTATTTCTACCAGCCCTTCCTATTACCCAGCAGTATAACTGTGGGAAACGAATGATTCGTAGCTTTTACACCAGATGGATTTTTAATAATAATCCAGTAGGATTTTTATTTTTTTGTTGTTATCATATGTAAATTAGAGGGAAGCTGAGCCTTTGGTTCACTGGAGGGAAGTTAGCTTTGAAAAGCCAGCAGTGTGTAAATTAAACAGACAATTCAAAACAAATGCACCTGGAAATTTTCTGGTATTTTTTCTGAAGTGGTTCTTCAGGCCACAGTGATTTGATGCTTGATGACAAGTGTTTCTACACAGCTTCTACTGTCTTCCCACCGTACCTGATGATGGTCTTTCATCCAGCAATCAAAGAAGTGACACTTGTAATGGTCAGACTTACACGTTTGGTTTGATTTTTCTGCCTACTTCTGCTGGACTTTTCATTGCTGTTTATACATCATGTCTTTGTGCAGAGCCTGCTTCCTCCATGCTGCTCTCCCTCGGAAAGAAATGGGAGACTGTTTGGACTGACATAGTCCAGAGTTTTCACTTTTCTAGGTGATGTAAGACTTTGCTTGATTGTAAAATAAATTTTGGGGTTTGTTTGTTTTTTTTTTTTTTTCCTCCTGGTGTTCTTGAGAGCAATGTTTGTGAGCTAATAAAAAAATGAAAGAGTTATTGGTGTGTTTAGGCCGACACCAAAATGCAAACCACAAGATAAAAAACAAGAAAAAGGTTGTCTCCAAGTCCTTTGTATGGTCCCTTCTCTTTGCCTTGTGACAAAAGAATATATATGGTGGAAATTACCTCCAGGTGTGAAGTTTATGTTTATTTTTTTAATATTTTCTGTGGAAAAGGGGAAAAGTCCCACTTGAGGTATAATGGAGCAGCACAGGTCTGTTCTCACTCCCATGCTGGACACACTGGGAAAACTGGTTTCTCCTCAGTGTCTAGTGGTGCACAGCATCACCCAGGGGCTCTCTGCCTTCCCTTTTCCTCCCCAGGTGCTGGCTCCTGAGACACGGACCTGCTCCTCACCCTTACCTGCTTCACTGCTGGGCATCGTCTTGGCCAGCACCGTGTGGCACTGGCACCATTGTCGGCTGGAGGGGTCATCCCATGTAGCTGATCCACAGGGTCCCTGCTGTCCTGCCAGCATCGTAGATGGGAGGCCAGGCTGTGCCAATGTCATCTGCACCCTGAGAGCTAAATATTTAGTTATCAACCAAAGTACCTTTATTATGCAGGTCAGTAGAATATGATGATATTAATGTAATGCTTTTATTTCAAGTATCACTGAACGTAATTGGTAGGCAGGAGAGAGCACCTTTACTGTAGGAAAACAGTCAATGATGTTTGATTTAAAGCACAGTGCAGCAATACACTTAACTGTCATTGCTTTTAATTTTACTGCAGCCTATTCTTAACTCCCTCTTGCAAATGTACATACAGTTTTTAAGGGTCCTCACTTAAAAATAGATCAAGGGTGCTAATTTGGCCATAAACATAATTCATCTGGCTTCTTTGAAGTCTGCTCTTTAACGACTTCACTGAAATCAACACAGCTCACTAACTGTTAATTAAGCATCTTCATCTGGTTGACCACAGTCTATAGAATTAAAACTGTGAAAAATAAAGCAAAGGAAACTTAAAAGAGTTTCTTTTGATCTGGATTTTTTTCTCCACCAGAATGAGATCACAAATGCTTCAGTATGTTTTAAAGACCGATGGAAGTTCAAAGCTAACACTAGACAGAAATTAAATGTCATCACTGGATTAAATAGTTATGATTCAATCAGATATGGTTATTGGTTATGATAATTCCTGCAAGGGTGCATCCATGAACAAAACCAGCGATTATGGTAACCACATATAGTGACAAAAATGTTTAGGTTTCCCTAGAAGCATCATTACTACCTGTGGCAATAAGAGTCAGCATTTTACTGTGGAATGCTAGAAACAAAATAAGAAGCAAGACACTGGGGACATTCAAAAATATGCAAGTTTCATCTAATATGTGGCTGTCCCCAGTTGACTGCTAAAGGACCAAGGATGTGCCTCTGCATGGATTGGATGTAGTAGCGACAGCCTGTTCTCGACTGCCTAGCTGATGTCATGGTGTTGGGTCACAGGCTGGACTTGATGATCTTGGAGGTCTATCCCAGCCTCAGAAATTCTGTGATTCTGTATTTCCAGTCAAATACCTCTGCAATAGCTGCCTGCAGAGAGGAGCTGGGTGTTCATGAACAAGCCAAAGCACCGGTGCAGAACCAGATGTGAGAGAACCACTCACTCTGAACACAGAAACCCTCCATGGCTGAGGTCCTGCTGCCACACTGCTCAGCCTCTCAGATCTGAGAGAAATGAGTAAATGATAAGAAATTGGTCAGGACTCTATTTAATTTCTAATGAGTTTGGTGTAAAAATATATTCTTCATTGCTCCCATATATCTTCAAAAACTGAGTGCTGCTGAAAATACCTGCAAGTTTTATAGGAGGAAATGTGTAAAAACTCTTAAAAATATGACATATACTTGAGCACTTGCTTTGAATACTAATCATAAATGGAGGGCTTACACCTTCTTTGGGAGCTGCTTAATATAATTATATTCTTTAGATTGCTTTGGAGGATTTATTTCACATCAATGCATTCTTTGTTTTATATGTTGGGAAATGTGAATGAGCTCTGAATGTATCTATGTAGATGAAAATACATATAATTCATAGGAAGGTTAAAGGCAGTCTACAGGAAGCACTTGGTGATGTTAAGCAAACATTTTTTTTAAACTAACACCTGGTATAAATGGATCTGACAGGAATTACTTCTAGCCTGAATCAGCTTTACTATAGAAAAGGTATTGCTGTATAGTGTAATGCAGAAAGGAGAACAATCAATAGTTCTTCTATTGGCCCCGAGACATTTCCATGGCTGTTACAGCTGCTGAACTTTTTACAGCTGAGTTCTTATGGCCATTTTTTTCTACCACTATTATCATCAATTATTAATAATATGGGACTATAATTAATTTCACTGGATACTCTGATATAGCAGCCTAGAGAGTTTAATCATTATACCCACAGGAGAGCAACTATCTTTCAGAAATTTGAGCAGAATCCACCTGATGTGAGAGTTCCTGCAGATAAAAGACAGAAATAATACCGTGCTTCATTTCATTTCCTCCTCCATTTCCAGTGCTAGTACTAAAATAATACCACCAAGAATACTCCTACATAAGCCACCATAAGTGTCACGATGATGTCAACCCTTATGAGACATGTGCAGACCAAAGACATAATAAATGTTTTCCTGAAACTGAATCTAACAACTTCCCTTTGGAGGCATTTTGCTGTCGTGCTTCTATGGTGAAGCTGGTTAGTTTCATTATTCCTGCTGGAAATACACACTATTAACACCTCTAAAATGATTCTGCCCCTGTGAATATTTCTCTAAATGCAATGACAGTGGAAGAGAGAGACTGTAGAGCTGTCTAGAAAGCAATAGTAGCTTTAATGAGCAAATCCATGACAAACAAGAGGTTTTACGCATGAGTGTAGCAAATAAGCAGCCACGGGGATTTAGTTTCATTCCTAGTCTGCTGTATTTTTGGTTTTGGATGACTAGAGGTATATTTTTAAAGACATCTACTGACACTAGCACAAAGCTGGAAATATCACAGAAACCATTTACAAAGTTGTATTGCACGACAAATAGATTTTTAAAAAAAACCCAACCAAACAAACAACATTTTCCAGGGTGTAAACTGGATCTTCTGTGTGTGCACTTGCATGCCCACTCAGCTTCTATCATATGCCTCTGTTAGGAGAATGTAAAAATTCCTCAAAATTTGGGGTGGTTTGGGGATGGGAAGGAAGAAATCATGGTTCTAGATTCAGCCAGATGCTTGGTATTTATTCTTGAGGACTGATTCCAGGCCTCACTGACTGCAGTGAACTCCTTGTCACTAAAAAAGCAGCAGAGACAAACATCCACTTTGTCTGGTTTTCTCCAGTTCACAAGCTCTCCAACTCTAAAAGTCTATTTGAAACTGTAAGGAAGGCAAAGAAGTCTTTCAGCTTCAAGCAAACTGTCCTTCCCTGGGGAAAACTTCTTCCCAACCACCGCCGATGATGCAAGGGACAGAGTATCCTGTGCCAAGTAAAGAGCAAAGGGTTGCTCAGATGAGTCCAGCTCTTCTTGATCCTCAAGGCAGGAATAAGTTGAGGGTTTTTTTGCTTAGCATGACTGGCTGTGCCCAGGGCTCAGAGGATGTCTTTGGTGGGGCAGGACAATTTCTCATGGGTGAGAAAGAGTTTACCCAGAAAATATTAGCTCTCTTACTTGACCTACTTCTGTAGTGTGACAAGTGGGCATTTGGTCCTCTGCAGGATATTCTTTTCCTCTCTTTGCAATACTACAGTCCCATTTTTTTCCCAGTTGTTACAGTCTACTGTGATGCCCTGCTTGGAAAGACACGGGGTAATTTATTCCAGGGTATTGGCCGTGAGCCTGGGATTTCCTGGGTGCCTCACATAAGGCTTTACTGTTAAATGTGTGAGTATAATTTTAATCTAATTTTACCAATTTTAGTCATTACCTCCTGTCTTTTATAAGAGACAATATACTCATTAAGAAGAAGGGCTTCAAGCTAATGAGGTCAATATAATTGAAAGGCTATTCAACATCCTCTTCTTGAGCAGCTGCTCCAGAGTCAACCCCAATTTATCATTTGGTTTCACAGAGTTTAAGCTTATGTTAAGAGCTACAAACCCCTTGATTATTTATTTAAAGGAATCTAAATATAGCTCCTTTTAATGGTTTAGTACATAGCAAATTAAACAGCTGTCAGCAATATGTTCTTCTGAGACATATTCATATGAACACTAAGTCTGTTAATTCTAATTTCAAAAATATGGCCATAGTCAATAGTCACTTCAGACAGGTGTGCAGGCCAAATATATATTTTTTATTTGCCAGCACATATGTACCTTAACTAAGAAGATGATAATATTAAGTTTTACGCAGTGGAAAAGTAAGAGCTCTAAAATTAATATCAAATGTCTTGACACTGTCAGATGGTTACCAGGTGCCTTACCCTATGAATTTTACATCATTAGGGACATATTTAAGAAACATGATTTGCGGCGCAATATGTCACTGAAACTGCCAAATTCAAATGCTGAATTATGTCGGGTAAAACAATTTCTCACATTTGACAGATTTAAGTGGCTTAAGGCATGGAAGTTATTTTTGTTGTGAGCGCTTAGTACAGATATTTTCAAGTGGGCAAGCTGAGGATCTGGAACAGGATCACGGACTAAAAAGGTGTTGGATTGTTGAGGGTAGGTTGAACTGGTCCACAATTCTCTACAGTTCTGAATAAAACAAAAATCCCATCTTCAGAAACCAGCTACAGACTTTTACTTCAGATACAGTGAGTAGAAAAGTATATGACCATGTCTGGGCCACGTTGATGTCACTGGGAAAACTCCTATGGAGTTGTAATAAAACCCTGGCCATTGACTCTAACAGGTACCATTAGAATATCAAAAAATGAATTAGATAGAGACTGAACATAGGAGTAGGAGTTGCTTCATTTCATATAACACATCGTGTGAATTAAAACTTCTTGGCTTAATTTCTGCTCAACTAAGAACAATAACATGTCTGAGGATGCGTGGAAAAAATTTGTCGACAACGTCCAAGTAAAGCTACAGAAGTTCACAAATTTGTGAGTTTCTTTTCCCACGAAAACGTGGGCAAACATTATTTTTAAAGAAGGAAGGGAGGGGAAGAAAAGGAATGAAACCAAGCATTCTAAGATAGTGCTGTATGAGAGCAATATTTCATTTAGCTAACGACAGTGGGTGTGCCAGACAGGAAAGTATTCTGAAACGAGGGCACAATAGCTGCAACCACGAACATTCACACTCTCACTTTGCTCTCAAGCCCCCCTCTTTTTCACTAATGTTTGTGTGCATGCCTGAAATACATGACATGCCCACACATTTCTCTTATGAGTGTGGGACCGTGGATCTCCACCACGTGTGCCTTCATCTCTGAGCACTGGAAACGTGCTCTCTGCTAGCAGTGCTCAGAAGCCCCTTCCATGAGCCAACAGAACGTCATCAAAAGCCATTGCAGAAGCAGAATAAACAGAGCAGTTTACTGAGGAGAGTTCACTGCTTTGAAGGAAATGTCTGAGGTTGGTACTGACCTAGAAAGCCTTTATTAATAGCTGATGGATTTTTAGTTAATAAAATTTTGATAAACCTAAATTAATCCTGAGTAATGTATTGGTATGGAAACGATCTAGTTCAAAGAATGATTAATCCATTCCAGTGTGATAAATGTTAAGCAAGGATAATTAATTCCAGATTTTTAGATTCAAGAACTTAAGCTTCTGAATGGCTAATCAAATACATGCAATGATAAGATAATTCAGGAAGTCCGATCACATCTCACATGCCCCACCAGAGGCCTCATCTATCATAAAAGAAATAATCTCATTCTCAAAGCAATTTGACAACACGGTCAGACATTGTACCTACAACTCTCCATCCCACTTGGAGCCATCCATCCAAACCAAACTGCTTAGACATTCATCTTTGAAGGATTTCTATAATCTGTGTGCTCTTTCACACAAGTTTGCAAGTGTATACGTGCCTTCATTATTGGAAGCCCTCAATTTATATAATCCCAGACCAAAGCAGATGTTAAATCACTAAAATCTGGAACCAAATCTGGCAACCTCGGACATACCTTTAAATAATTCATCCACATGTGCAGTTCTTTGATGCATCTCTTCGTACTTTGGGAAGTGAAGTCTGACATGCAAAAAGAAGTATGAAGTTCACTGCTATAATCCAACATTTAACCTGGTAATAGTTACAGTAAAATACACTTTCCTCCTTTTTAAGTAAATGATACTGTGAGACTAGTAACTATGAACATTTAAAACATAAGTTTTTTGCCAAAAAGGCTAAAATCAGCCAATTTAGGATGGCCCTGAATAAGTTAGGAGATTTGTAGAGAATCTGTTTGGGAGGGCAGCTGCTGTTACAGTCCTCCTGTAAGATTTGGGCTACTTGTGCTAGAAGCAAACAGAAAAAATTAACACCAGACAATAATTACTGAATTCACACCGAGATCTTTCTGGCCTGATCATCTTCTTTCCAGTACATTATTTCCCAAATTACAGCTGTCACTGAAATGTGCCATTTGTGAGAAAAATGAAATGGTTATTCAAAACAAAGCCTTCGCTATAGAGTTGTATAATCCCCGGGAAATACATCATCCAGAGTTTCTGAAACTTCCACGGCTAATGTAAATAGCAAGATGTAAAGCAAAGACAAGATGGAAATGAACAAGTCCTGGGGGTTAAATTACATTTTCACTTGGACCGTTGCAGCTGCAATGAATAGAAAAGTCAGGCATTAGACTCTAATGTGTGCAAAGGTATTTCTAATGTAAATCTGATCTGACTTCCAAAACAAGTTTTGGAAGATTATTTGAAAATGTGTTTGTTCCTGACTGGAAAAAGTTGGAAGGAAAGAAGTAACTTTTCAATACTGTTCAGAGAAAGGACAACCAAATCATCAAGGTGTCCTTTAGAAACTGTGGAGAGTGGTTAGATCAAGTAATGTGAGTTTACCAAAAGGCACGATGGGAAAGGGTGCTTAGAGGGCTTGTGAAAAATTAGGTGTTCTGGCATTAGGAGTGTTCATACTTTGTTAGACTGTTCCAGTAAAGTACCTTCACAAAACACACCTTCACAAAAAGAGCCCCTATTTTTCTGTTAATGGGATACTGAAAAGTGCTCCAAAGGGGCAGAATTGGATGGATGGATGGATGGATGGATGGATGGAATGAGTAAATTTCCTATTTTAACACAGGATTTTAGTTTGTTAAATCTAGCATGAAGACAAAACATCTTCTTGCTAGACAGATATGATGCCAAGAACTGGGAATTTATAAGGCTGCTAGAAAGAAACAAGGTGTGCTGTATAAAATTCATAAAGTTGTCCTGTTTCCAGATACCAGCTTGGTAACTGAAGCCAGAAGAGCTGAACCCTAGCAAGAAGTATATTTGAAAAAAACAAGAAGTGCAGCTGATAACCACTGTTCCCAGTACCCCCAGCAGATGTGAGTGTTGCTTAAGCATGCTATGGGAGTGGAACCGTGCTGAGAATGTTATCAACCAGCAGTTCCTAGCAGGATTCAAAGCATCTCTTCCACCAAACAACAGCATGAAGTTTTTGTTTCTGTTACTGGGATTTATTTCATTCTGGGGAGCTTGTTTTTGTTTCAGATCTTGGGATCATGGGTCTACTAGAAATACGTCGTCAGAGACAACTGCATTTCCCTCCCATTATTACATGCACACACTGAAAGAGAAATCAGCAAGACTACCACCTCCGAATGCTTCTGTCTGGGGAAATCTCCCATGAAATACAAGTATGCAAAGAAGTATTTAAATGTCTGATTCTGCATCACACACGCTTCATAAAATATGTAGGTGCTTAACTGCATCAGATTACTAAGGGTTGGAATGTCATCAGTAAATGTCAGAACAATAATTGAATATTATATATTTGAATATATATTTGATATGTATATTTGATATATATATTTGAATTACAGATTTTGAGCTCCATTTTTCTCTATAGAGACACTAAAGGATTATATCTCTTCAGAAATATCTGTGTGAAATTCCTCCTAAACTGTAATCTTAATAAAAGCAGGATATGTATTTGAAATGGAAAGAAACTGGATTCTAAAAAATATTTAAATTCTTATGAGGTAAACCAGATCATTCAGCCTACACTTAATTCCAGAGAAAGGCAAGCATCTCATTTTATATTACTAAGAGTCACTCTCTTCCGTCTTGATTGTTCCTGTCAACAGCAGGATGCCACTATAGAGATGCTCTCTTCTGCTAATTCCCGGATGTTCTGATCCTGCTGAACCTCTTCCAGAGCCACCATCCTTGCTTTCAAAACCATACTCAGGCTTTGGGGTATCACAAAAAAAAAATGAAGGCTGGAAGCTACTGCAGAATACTTAGCAATCATAGACCACTTTGTCTGCCTGGAACAGGTCTCAGCCGGGTCTCCAAGCAAGTTCCCCCAATAGTTGAACAGTTTACAAGAATATCATAGGCAAAGATTGGATCCTTCATCATAGCTTGGCTGGTTCTGAAAGTTTATTATGACTATTTGTTTCTCATTTCAACTGTTTTGCAAAATTAAAGCAGTCTACATTGTGGGCAGACAATGAGGACCAAAGGTGGAAGAGAAGCAGGCTATTTAAAACCTTATGTGACATGCTTCTGGTACTTGCTGGTTTTAAACGGTCACACAGCCTTCTCAGTTTAAAAGCAATAAACCAGCACTAATTATGACTCCGTATACTTCACAGCTTTGATAGGATACTGCAGACATGAGGTGGATTTTATGTTTTACATAATATAATTGTATGGATTATCAACTCATTATCAAATATGGCAACCCATGAAGTAGATTGGTTGTCTCTACAAAGTAATCTGTGAGAAAAAAAGTTGGCTTCTGAACTACTGACTGTCTCAAGGGGGTTATTTGTGTGCTTCAAGCTAAGGACACATAAATGACTACCAGACTGTGACTGAAATTTGCTACAGCAAATTCTACTTAAATTCAATGGTCATCTCTGTTACAACACAACCCAATTTAACAAACAAGCAACTAAACAGCAGCATTTAAAATTGATGTCATTACCATGTTTTACATGGTTCACAAAGCACAGGACCTCATATTCTGCTTCATGGTAAGAAATTCAGAAGTAAATTGGAAATAAAGCCTAGGGCAGGATTGGGAAAAGTTTGCCTGCACTCCGGCAAAGGATTTGCACAAAGACTTGAAAGCCCCTAGGCTGTGCTTTTTCTTCAGATGTCTTATGATTTTTTTCCCTCTAATAGAAGAATGAAAAGCTGGTACAAAGCCATTTGCCTGTTGCAGCATATTAATATATTGATTTTCTCAAGCAGAGAGAGGAGGATGCAACCTTACTGAACAGCCAATGTCCTGAGAAGAACCTGAAATGCCAACTTAGCATTTTTTTTGCACTTCAAAAATGTCTTTTGACTTTTAGAAACAGGCATGATGGTAAAATTGAGGCTGTTAAAAATACACGTTTTACTTGGGTAGTTTATAATTCACAGTGGCAATTAGTGGGTGGAGTTGTAAATTAGTAAGTGGACTGATGCTACAGCAGAGTAGGCTGCTGCTCTGCAAAGGAGAATCTTTGCTAAGAATAGGAATGTGGTCATGGTGATAATGAACAAGGGCTTGGCATGCCCGAGACATTGATGAGTGATCTGGAGATGGTTGTTGGATGTGTAACAGCTGCTCTAGAAATTAGATGTTATCAAAGATTTTTTTGAAAGATTGAATCGGATGAAAAGCATGTGAGGCTTAACCAGTAAGACCTGGTTTCAATTTTTAGTAGTACCACCAAAAGGAAGAGTGGCGTATGAAATATTTGTGCTGTCGATAAATTGGAAGGTACAGCTTTACAGCCAACAAAATGCTATGTTTATGATGCCATAAGAGGGAGGCAAGATTGCAGCAGTCTCTACACGTAAAACATTCTTTTCTCTATTGCTTTTAAATAAAGTAGATTAATCTGCCATAAAAAGTGCTACAATATGTCAGTCGGGTATTTGATCTCGTCGGTCAAACATTCAAACAAAAAAAGCCTGTTTGTAAGTCAGTTACATCCTGGGAATAATTTTATTGTTGTCAATAAAACCAATATTTCTCTGAGTGGAAGTGATTTACTTACCACTAGGATGATATTTCTATGGGCTGTTAGTAGCTGTAGAAGCTTGATCCAAAGGTTGCAAGCCAACAGCATTACATCAAGAATCCTGAGTGAAGGGTAAGGAAAGATGTGGATGGCAATATAAAACACACTCCACCTTCAAATATTTGGAAGCTTTCCTACTGAGTGACAGCTGCTTTATGGTTACTGTTCAGGCATAAGAACTCAAGAAGATATTCTAAACTCAAATGTGTGACAGGATGACCGGTGTGACTGCAATAAATTCCTGGGTTCGACTGCTTGAATCCCCCATCAGTGGACATCAACACAGCTCTCTCGCTTCTCTGGCCTTAAGGAACATGCTTGAGCTATGTCAGCTTTAAAACATCCACAGGAAGCTTTCATTAAAAAAGCAAAAGAGAAATCTGTATGAAATCATTGCGCCTACTTCACGCCCCACATGACCCTTTCCTCTTGGTCCCTGCTTTGATCCGTGTTTGTGCTGGCCAGCTCTAGGTCTCCCAGCACACTAAGGGCTGTAGGCAGATGTTACGCTACTAAACAGCTTGTTAGTGAAGGGATCCGGGTCATTTTTCCTGTAGGAACACCACCAACAAAGTGGCTCTGTCACAAAAAGTCTAATTTGGCTCTTTTCTGAGGCAGGATACTGGATGCAATTCTAGGCAAAGACATTTTGAGCTGCATAATAACAGTCCCTCCTTAAACTTCTCACCAAAATGCAAATACTGCTTTAATTCACCGTTAAAAGGATAAAAGGACTGCTCAAGGAAATGCTGTGTCACAGGTTAGGGTCAGGGCAGTCTGCTAGACCTGTAACAGAGGCTCCCTGGTAACCCCCCTCCCTCCCCAAAGGGGAAGAAAAAGCGAGTAAGGGAGAGAGACTCAGCCATTAGAGGAGGAAACTGGAACAGCTTTGATGAAAATAATAATGACAAAAATAAAAGATGAATATACACAAAACCAGTACCGAACCCAATTCCCCCTGATAGCAATTACATCGTCACCACTGATGCTGTGGAGCAGGCACTGGAAAGTCCCCTACTGGGCCCAGTGACAGATGGGAACTGTGTTCAGG
>JAAGNO010030033.1:0-15584 GCA_033439905.1 Ceryle rudis | reverse complement strand
GCGAGAGGCCGGGCCGCGCTGTCTCTCCGGCTGTCGGGCTGGGTGCCGCGGTCGTCCGGCGGCATCCTCGGGGGCTCGGGCTGGGTTCCTCTGTCCGTCCCCCTGCCAGCGGAGCGGGGGCCGTTTGTCTGTGTGTCCGGACGCTTGGGGGCCGTTTGTCTGTGTGTCCGGACGCTTGGGGCTGGATCCGTCCTTCCTCTGCTTCCCGTGAGCTGGGATCACCGGCTGGATCTGTCCGTCTGAGGAGGCTGGCAGGACCGCTGTGCCCATCTGTCTGGGGGGAAATAGGTTCAGCTCCTGGTTTTGTCTGTCTGAGGGGACTCTTGGGGTTGATCCCTTCCTCTCTCAGGCTGAGGAGCCGATGTTTCCCCTTGTAAAGTTGGAGGGGTCTGTGTGTCACTACCTGGGTGGGACGAGGGGGTGCATCCCTCCTCATGTGAGGTATGGTGTCGGTGGTTGCTTCCCAGGTCCCCATGGCCCGGAGTGGTGCTGGCCGCAGGGAGGGTGAGCAGCCCCGTTGTTGCCCTCTCCCCATGACCATCTGCGGTGAGGTCTGCCCCTTTAAGGGTCATCTGTCCAGGCCAAGACCTGTCCCTTGGCTGGTCACACTGTCCCATCAGCTGCTGCTGCTGTGTCTGGAGCTGTGACCATGAGGTGGCCAGTTCCCTGACTGCCTGGGATGGGTTAACTGGTGCCCAACGGCCAGCCTTCAGGCTGTGGTGTGTCCCCTTGGTCTCTCTCGGGGTGAGGGGCCAGATATAAGGCAGGGTCTCCAGGTCTGGTCAGGCTCTTGCTGTGCCAGTTGCGGAAAAGGACAGGAGGGAGAACGTGGGCCACTCATTTTTTGTATGCTGGGAACAGGATTGCTTGTAACTTTGCTTGGGAGCTGGGTGGGACTGCCCATGCAGGGTGGTTCGTGAAGTGTGCGTGGGCCGTGTTGGGTGCTGGCGTTGACTGTGGCTCTGGTGATACAGAACAAGCCCTGTGGGCAGAACGGTGGGGAGCGACCCTGAGATGGCCGGCTGCGTTCGGCAAGAGACTCAGGAGATGCCAGTGGTGAGTGTGACAGGCTCTTCTCTTCTCAGGTGAGCCCTCTGCTGAGGGGACGAACGCTGCTCCCAGGTCAGGGAAACATGTCCCGTCGGAAACAGACCACTCCTAACAAAGTTCACTGTGAGTACTGTGTTACACAGCTCTGGGGAATCCTCGCCCCAGCTGTGTGGTTGTGGAGATGGGGAGGAGGAGAACAATGAAAAGGTGCAGTTTGTGGGGGAATGGTGGTTATTTACATTTCATCTTAGGGACTGTAAGAAGAGAAACTGAGCTCTATGCGTCAGGGGAGCTGGCTGGGTCCTGGCATGGCAGGACAGGGATAGGCTTGAACAAACAGCTAACGCTGTGAAGGTAGGTGTGTATGTGCAGGACCTGTAGCTGTGCTTTGCATTCACATGGTCACAAGTGCAAGTTAGCACACTAAGAAATGTGACCTGGGTCTCTGGCCTGTCCTGGGCAGCAAAGGAAGTTCTAGGCAAGGTGGTTTGAGTGTGTGGCTGGAAGCCAAGAAGTCTTGGGTTCCAGTCTTTGCCCTGCCACAGACTCAACTGACTGGCTTTGGACATGTTACTTAAGCTCACTGTTTCCTACCAGACAATGTAAATAAAGCCATTTGCTCTTTCCTTGCAGGGAATGGGCAGTGGCTGAGTAATTTACTGGACAGACAAATGTTCTCTGTCAGATCATTCTTGAGCTGAGCTGACAGGACAGATCTCTGTTTCTCCAGCATTGTCAAGACCCCGGTGTCTGTTTGATAGTGAAAGGGCTGAAGATGCTGTACATCAGCACTTCTTGTGGGCAGGCTACAGCCAGATGGTAGTGGAGCTGCGAGGCGCGTGTGGGTGTTTGGCTGCAAAGGGGAAGCTGCGCATATACGGCTCTGGTTTGACTGATTGCAGCAGAGCGAAGTTGGGGGACCGAACCTATGCCCTTGTTCGTACCCAGCTTTGTGGCTGGAGACACGTTTGGAATTTGGGCTGGAATGAAGAAAACAAATTTCCGCTTCTGTAGACATGTGAAAGCAAGGCTGATGAGAGGGCCCTGGTGCTGCTAAGCTGTAGTAGCTGTCAGGAAAATGGGACAGAGAGATGAATGCTGCAGCCCTAACACGGCCTCACTTTGCTGATGCTGCTGGTTTGCATGTCTCTGTGTGTTTCTCTGTGCTGCCTTTTTCTATGGGTTCAGCAACAGGAATCCAAGCATGCTCTTCTCTGTGCTAGGGGAAATACACCATGATACAGCCTAACACTTGGCACGCTCGGTGAGTGTCCTGGGGAGAATTACCTCTGGCACTGGAAAGCCCTGTGGGCTGCTCGCGCTGGGCATGGGAGAGCTGGCAAAGCTTTCCTTGGTGGCCAGCGTGGCTTTTGGCATCTGCACTGACTTGTGCTCTCTGATTCCTGCTTCTGGGTGCTGGGTTCAACAGTGGGCAGAGTATAGCTTTGATTTGCCTGATAGTACATTAATGACTTTGGAATTTTCCTCCTTAGAGCAATCTGGTTATGTCCTGTATTTTGTCCTGTGATGCCAGTAATGCATCTTGTGTCCACACACATTCGCTTCTGAGAGCACCCAGATATTACTGCTGCCCTTTAGGCCACACTCACATGAGGCAGGCACTTGCGCTCTCTCTCCTGGTGCAGAGTCTCTCGCGTACGGAAACCGAGGGGTATGACAGCTCTAATGCAGGTAGAGTGTCTGTGGTGGGCTGTTTCCTGCACTCTGCTGTGTAAGAGTTACGTTCTTCAGAAGCTTGTACTATTATATACAAAACTCTGTGTGTTACGGAGTTCGGTTGTGCACTGTTTTCACAGTGAACGTTGCTTTTTTTATCTGCAATACAAGTGATTGTATCTCCAGTTTTGGTCTTGGGGGAAGCTATCTGACAAACATGCTACCAGCGGGCATGAGGTTGAGGTTGTGGCATCTGGTATGTCACAAAGAGGAATTCTGGGAGCTGTTCACCTCCTTTACATGCAGTACATTGCTACGGAGCAACTATTCAACAGGGGCCTTCAGGAGCATCAAGTAGGATCACAAGAAAATAAAGAGACCGAAAGATACAAGAAACGCATCAGTGGTGATGTCTCCACCTCGGGATGGAAAATCTTGTCTGTCTTATGATGACCACCACAAATCGTTGGGACTTCTCTGTCTACCAAGCCTGCTGTGTATCTGGAGGGCCCAGAAATGCCATGCAGTGCCCTGACGAGGATAATCGGACAGAGCATCAGCTCCAAGAACTGGGTGAGCCAGCAGAATGAGGAGTCAGGCTGAGACATAGCAGACACGTTACTGACACATCTTCACAGGGACTGGAGTGGTTGGGAGGAGAGGAATAAAAGGGACAGCAGGTATGCAGCTTTTTACGCAGTTGTCTGCGGCTGGGGTCTGATTTGGCAGGCTACGGGGCTGGGGAAGCGCTTTCTGGATTTGCATAAATACCACTGTGAATATCTAACTGGACAAATCTGTGGGAGGATGGTGCCTACTTCTTCTTTGCATGGCCACTCCATGTTATCTTCTTTCTTGGATTGACTAGGGCAAGCAACAGCTGCAGGTCTCCTCTCCCTGGCTTGCTTGGTGCCACCTCTTTCCAGGGTTACTTTCCAGGCTTGGCATGGCCTCATTTAACCTTGCTCTCGCAACAACACGGTTTGGTGTCCTTAGAACAGAATCACTTTGTTTGGCACGCAGAGTGACCAGATGGGAAGTTGTGCAGTTACAAGTCAAAACAGTTTTAAATGGCAGTTGATGTATAAGGAAATTCAAAATAATATAAAAACAATGATAAAAAATACTGTTATCACAAAAGGCTCATTGTGCGTGGTGGACAGTCCTTCTGCAGTTTTAACTGTAGTTGTTTCCACTTTGGCAGGGCTGCGGCATGTAATTCGCTCTTAACGATTTAATTTTGTTTTGCCACACGGTGCATGCAAAACACTTAGGCCTGACAAAGTGGTAACACGTAAAACTGTAATACTGGAATACACTTCCTGCATTGCCTGTTCCACGCCGAACTGAAAAATACAATGCAGTTTCGTTGTTCCTGTGGAGATACCTCGATTGGTTCAATTTGGTCTTTGTTTTGTCCCGGAGTCTAAAGTATAAAAGTATAAAATCCCTCGAAGCGATTCATCTTGCCGTCAAGCCCCATCCATTGCTGCACTGTCACTCCACCAGTTACGGGCTGTTTTTGTGCTTGCCAAAAACCTGCTGTGGTTGTTAGTGCGCGCTTTCGTTTTCTCCCTGCTGTCCCACGAGCTGCTTTTCTTTCCCTTGCTTGTACTCTTTGCAAGTGATGCTTATTTTACGACTCTTGAGAACAGCTTTTGTTAGTCAAATTAATTCCCACTTCCTAGTTCTACTTGTCTTGGTTCCAATATCCCATTAATCCTCTATTTCCTTCCCTTTCCCTCTGACACACACATTCTGCGCTCTTGGGTGTTCCTTGAACTCCACTGTCTGTAATATTCCCAGCCTGAAGAGGAAGTATCTTGCAAGAAGTAGTACTTGGCATTCAAAACCAAGCAGAAATGTTACTTGCATCAAAATCCTTGGTTCTTAAAGGGCTCTGTGGGCTGCCATTGTTAACTCTTTCAATTGTGTTGTTTTTCATTTCAGTAACCACTACAGCAGTGTGGACAACCCAGAATAGCGATGGGGCAGGTGGACTAGATCCACAGTGGTGGAAAGACTTGCAGATTTCAGGTCCAGGAAAGGAACACAGAGAAGACCTACATGAACAGGGACTTTAAACTGATGTACAAGGAGGGAATAAAGTGGCTCGTCTCTGGGAGTCCTTTCTGTTTAGGAAGGAAGACAGGGGAATGGTGCAGTGTTCTTTTGATTTTGTTTTGTGGATTTGGGGATGGGGATTGTTTGTCTGTGTGTTTATTTTACAGAGCACCTGAGAGTTATCCTGCTTTCACACAGTTCAAGAAAGGAAGGGCTCAGGGGAAAAAAAAAAAAAATAATTCTGGCCACCAAGCTGATACACCACCCGATCCTAGCTGTCCTAACTGCCTCTTGCGCAGTGCCACAGGGCTGCCCCCCACCTCCACACCTGCTCACCTGGCATGCCACTCACTTCCAAGATTACGGAGAGCAGAACGGCAATGCAAAGCAGAGGCATTTCACTGTCCTACATCGCTAGCTGCTTGTCAAACAAATACAGTGACTTGTTTTGGTGCTGTGGTCAGCCTGCAGACCTTTTTGTATTTAATAAAGAAACTTCTGGAGAAGAGTCTGTGGATTCACTACTGAGCTTAACATCCTTTGCTGATCGCAGTGATCCTGAAGCTGTTGCCTGTCTTATTCCCTTTCCAAATGAATGGAAGTGCATTCAGAGTGGGGTGGAGATGCGGGTGTGTCTGCATGTGAGCATGTGTGTGCAGAAACAATACAAGTGTAACCCTGTACCTCTCAAACATCAGAGCTCTCGAGTTTCTCCAAAGTAGGACTGAGTCCGTCAGTAAATGAATGGGACGCTCTTCCCTAAGTTCTTTTGGAGACAATATTAGTTTAACACGTAAGAAATTCTGCATAAGCGGAAGATGGCTCTAAAAATCGTCGTTCCCAATTCCCTGATGCCTTTTTAGATACAGACTAGGGGAGAATGCACAAGGTGTCGTTTGCTAACAGCACTGGTTTGTTAACAGTTCGCATTTCTGGCTGTAAGCTGATAGTTCTCTGCACTGCGCTGAGTCAATGCTAACTCCGTCCTGGGTGTGTTGTACTGAAGGACCACTGGCAGACATGATCGCTCTGGGTTGTTGTGGTCGATGCTGGTGTTGCTGACAGGAATGTTCCCTCCTCAGTCACTTCTTGTAGACGTCACAGCTTTTAAAATTCTGCAGCTTGTCTGCGTAGTCTGTGTATCTGAGCTGGAACCCACCTGCCATTAGACCCCAGGCTGCTGCTCAGTGGAAACATACGTGATCCAGAAGGGGGAAGAAAGCAAACACACAGCTGGTTCCACTGGCAGTTGCATTGGTGTTTTGGGAATCCAGATTTATAACTATCACAGGTAGCATGTCTCCCATCACAGTTTTACATCTGTCCTGTGTTCTGGTTTCTTCATCTCACTGTACTTCCTGTTTTTTTGGTCTCTGGGCTTTTATCCTGGCGGTTTGTGGTTGTCTGTTTCTTGGAGAGGCACTGTAATTCTGTAGTGTCTGCTGTTCATCTGCTCCGTATCTCAGTCCCACTAAAGGGGGGTTGTGGTCCAGACATACAAGCAGGACTCCAGATTACGAAAACCATTCAGTGCTGGAATGGCTTCTGATGGGAGTACGTGTGTCACAGCAGTCACAGTGGTACCTGCTGCTTTCAGTGACAGACTTAGGGTGCTCCTCAGCACCTCTCTTCAGCCTCGATGGATGGTGTTCTCGAGCCTTCTCTACAGAAACCTTTTTCGCATTTCTGAAACGGAATGATAAATGCCTTCAAATGCTTTTGGAAACCTCCACGGGGATGCTGGGAACTAAAACTCTTCTCCCACAGTCTCCGTGAACTTCTGAAGGTCTTTGAAATCTTCCATAATTTACTGCTTTTTAAAGCACTGCTGGAAATTGAGAGGTAAGCAACAGAAAGGCAGTGTGAGTATGAAAATGGGGCAAAGCTGACCAAGACAGTTCAGCACGTGGGAATGTACCTGTCCTTGTAACAGGACAGGTGCTCTCTCAGTGGGTCAAGAATTCAATTTTCTAGTTATACTGATGCCAGTTGTGGCCCTGTGCTGAAAGGTAAAGTTTTCTTCTGAAAGCTATCTTTTGACTCTTGTTTTATGTGAAAAATGCAATGCATCTTCCTTAGCATTTTCACATTTATTCTTTGAGTGTTTCTAGATCAGTTGATAGATTTAATTCAAAAGCTATCCTGCTGGGAACTTCAGCACCTTGTCCCAGGCACTCCCAGCTCATCCACTGAGAGGTAAATTACAGCTACGCCTGGAACAAAGTCGTTTGATTTAACATGAAAATTAATGGTTGCCTTTTATTGTTATTCTTTGGAACCGAAAGTTCTCCTTAGCAAGGATTGCTGTAAGATGTTTTCTTTCAGAGAAGCACAGATAACTGCCTTCTTTCAATGTGCTTGCCATCTCCTACTGAGCAGAGGTGCTAGTGACTGGTGGTTTTCAAGCGAGCAGGCTGTAAGCTGTGCTAGACAAGCACCCCAGCTTTCTGCGTTCATTCTTTCAGTTTTCTGGTTTGAGCACAGGAAGTGTCACTGAGATTTGTTTTAGCCAGGCAGTGAAGCAATTAATCCATCATACTCCAGCTCCAGCACAAACACCTTGAAGGTCAGTTTGTCCTCAGTCCTTCTGGGACAGAAGGTGGTGAAAGAGCATGCCAAGGATGACCCCTGGTTTTACAATCACCGTGGAGAGCAGATGAGGCGCCTGGCACTCGGGGACACTGGTTTTGTGCAGGTTGCCTGTTAGGGCAGGGAGCAGGACTTAAGCATCTAGAAGAGCCATACAGCTCTGTGCCTGGTCTGGGATATGGTCCTAATCCTGAGTGGCTTCCCCCTGCCCAGAGCTGTGCTGCAGTTCTGTTGGCGGACACCTTGGTAGCAGAGAATGCTATATATGGGATCTCACAGGGGATTTTTGGCTGGAGTAGCATATAAAGAGTATGCAGAGAGCAGCCTGATACTGGACATTTCCACTGGTGAGACTGGTCTACCTGCAGGGACTGGGCTCACATCAGCAGGTACGAGAGGCTGGTGTTGCAGGGTAGGCAAGCAGAGAGGTTACTTAAATGTGTTCCGAGAGGTGACTTCAGAGGTTCTGCACAGTGCAGGTGAGCAGCCCCACGCTTCTTGTGGTTTTGCAAGTCTTGGTAGTGAAAGGAATGGAATGGCACCAGTCTGACTCTTTGTCTTTGTGGCTGCCAGGGGAGCAAGTCTTTGCAGGGCTGGAGGAGCAAGCCCGCCAAGCCATGATGAAAAACAACTTTCCTGGAGCTCTTGGGGACCAAAGGCCAGACATTCATCCACTGCAAGACCCTGACTCCAGCAGCAGTGAGTTCTGCCTCTTCCAGTAATGGCAAGATAGTAGACTAGGGAGACTGACGAGGGGTGAGGCTAGGTGCTACACAGCTTGTGGGGGTCCTCTGAGGACCATCTTACTCATCTCCTCCTCTGGGTTAGCCCTTGGCTCCTGTGCAGGTCTTCGTCAGCAAAGAGCAAGAGCCAGGGGTATTCCCTAAGGGAAGGCAAGCCCAGAGCCAAGGACCACCGCAACACAGACTGGGCAATGACCTCGCCGCTGGGATGCAGTCCCAACTTGCCAGAGCAGGGTGGTAACAGCAGCAGGTCCAGCTGATGGTCCCGTGGTTGTCAAGCAAGGCAGGGTAACAGGCCAGGCCCAGGGACTCTACAGAGCACTTCAGGGACTGAAGTGTCCCAGCCTGAGTTTAAATGGAGCCCCTGGTTGGAGGGGGTGGGTGGAGGCCCTAGGTTATGCTGGTCAGGACAACTAAAGCCTGTGAGTGCCCTCAGGGTCCTGACACTTGGAGTAACTCTTCTGCATGTTCCAGGTAGCAGTGAGGAGGAGGAAACCACCCAGGATGAAGTTTCTTCCCATACATCTGAGGAGGATGGCTCAATGGTGAAAGTGAAGAAAGAATTAGAGAACACAGAACAACCTGTGGCTGGAACTCCAGTAACGAAAGAAAATGAGGCAAGTGTGTTTTGGCTTTGCACTCACCTTAGCCTCCCAGGGAGAGAAGAGGACTGTCCAAACACTTCCTCTCCCCACCATGATTTCTTATATTTTTCTCCCTCCCACCTCTTCCTGGCAGGAGGAAATAGTATGAAGAGCTCTTGGGCTGCCAGGAACAGGAGATGGCAGGCACAAACTGCCCTTCTCCTGGCCAGCCAAGATGACTGTGCAGAGTGTGTCCACTTCCTTCAGTTCTGGTGACTTTGTCTGACTGCCCCTTCCCTCCTGCTGCAGAGCCACTGTGCCAGCAAGAGCCTGGGTGCAAGGGGAGGCCATGAGGCCTCCGCCTGTTCTCCCTGAGACAGCCGGAGCTTTGCTCAGAGGCTACAAAAAAGGAAGTTTCAGAAAGAACACGAACCAGCCCCAGCAGGACTGGGCACACAGCACATGGTCTGGTCAAAGCCTGCCTGCAGAGTTGACTAGATGCTAGGGGAGGGTGGGGTAGCTGTGTGTGGGATCTGTGTGCCTTAAACCACGCTGGCTTTTCCTCCCCATAGGTGCCTGAGAGTTTGAATGCTGACCCTCTGCTGGGACTGTCACAGTGCCCCCTCTGCCAGCTGGAGTGTGGAAGCAGAGAGCAGCTCATTGCTCACGTGTACCAGGTAGGGGATGGTTCCAAACTGTGGGATATCTCTGTCCTTAAGCTCCAAATTCAGGAACAATCCAGAGCACAGGGTGGCTTCATTCTGGTCTTTGCAGTCACAGAACTGAGGTGGATGAGACTGAAGTTCACAGCAGTAAACTGTGTCCAGAGGGTGTCCTGAGGAAAGAACCAGCAAGGCGCCAGTCTGAGCTCTAGAAAACACAACTCTATCCCAAGGCAGTTTCTGCGAGCAGTTGCAGGCTAAGACCAGGCAGTTCCTTCAGATTAAACATGGAAGTAATTTTTACATCATTCAGTGAGATAAACCTTCCTCCTGGTAGCTCAGTTCTTTATTTTGTACCTTTAACCCTGTTTCTACGCATCAAAACAGCTTTCCTTCCTCTGAAATGATTCCAGTATTTCGGGAAGTCTGTGCTGGAATCTCACAGGTTTTGTTGTCAGTGCTCTTTTCACTGCACATCAAAGTCTGTGAAAGAACGAATGAAGCAGAACCAGCTGATTGTCTCCATCTAAGCACTTCCTCACCAGCATCCTGCCTACTTAGTCCAGTCATGCTTTGTCCAGCAACAGCAGTTCCTCGGATGCATTTCTGAAAACAAGGGTCGGTCTTATGATCCAAGTGTTTTGGCCTTAATCATTTCTCTTGCACTGGAGTGGAGCTGTAGAAAGGTTTACTCCTTGACATTTGACCTGTGACATCTCAAATGTCTTGAGCTTGGTCTGGGAACTGTCAGACAGAGGTTTAGTGGTAGAGTGCTCCCATTCCAAGAGGCTGAACTGAATGGTTTGCTGTTATCTGTTGAGCTTGCCTTGGACTGGGCAGGGAGCTGGGCAACTTGTAACTCACTGCGTAGTGGTTGTTTTGCAGCACACAGCGGCTGTGGTGAGTGCCAAGAGCTACATGTGTCCTGTATGCGGCAGAGCCCTCAGCTCACCGGGATCCCTTGGGCGGCATCTCCTGATCCACTCAGAGGACCAGCTGTCAAACTGTGCAGTGTGTGGAGCGCGCTTTACCAGCCAGGCCACCTTCAACAGGTCAGGGTCACCCTGGCTGGTGAGTGGGCTAGGGTACCCACAGTTAAAGATTAGGTGGGTTGCCTTAAATGACACAGAAGTCTTATGGCTCTGGATCCACTAAAGCCTGTAGGAGAGTTGTGAACTCCCCAGTGAGTGAGATTCCCTTGATCCCTTCCCTCCCCGCAGCTCTGTATCACCTGCTAAGATCTGTGTGCACTGTGCTGCTAGAAGGGTGTTCCTCAGCTCTGTGAAGAACTAAAACTGTGGAGAAAGCGCTGGGGGCTCCAGTCACTGGAGAACAACCAACTACTTCCCTTGCCCAGCAATCCATCAGAGTAGGTCTGTAGCCAGATGGGTTCATCATTTCCAGAGCAGGCAGAACAGGCAGAAATTCTGTCCTGGCTGGTGCAAGATTACCCACTGATGGGTGGAATAGGGCTGAAAGGAGAAATCCAGACATGATGGGGAGGAGCAGCTTGCTGGCTATTCCTGCTCTTGTGCTTTTCAACCAGAGGTTAACTCGCTTCCTAACTCGAGGTTAACTCGCTTCCTATCCCCAGATATGATGTTGCTTCATTTTAGATATTCAGGTATGTCTGTGGACAGGAATGGTTTAGCAGAAGCCTCTGTCATGGGCTGTTGCAGGGACACTGTTGAGTGCAGCCCCCTGGGTGGTCTGAGGTGGGGCCTCTTCCATCAGCACCAAGTCTCTGACTCTCTGCTCTTTCTGCTTTCCAGTGAGAAGCTGCCAGAGGTGCTCAGTGCAGATCGCCTGCCAGCACCCCAGAGCGAGGGCCCCTCCAGTGTAGAGGGGACGGACATTGCCTTTCACACCCCTGTGTACCCCGCAGGCATCCTCCTCGTGTGCAACAACTGTGCTGCTTATCGTAAGCTGCTGGAGGCACAGACACCGGGCATGCGGAAGTGGGCACTGCGTCGGCAGAATGAGCCTTTGGAGGTGCGTCTGCAGCGTCTGGAGCGGGAGCGCACGGCCAAGAAGAGCCGTCGGGACAATGAGACGCCGGAGGAACGGGAAGTGAGGCGTATGCGGGATCGAGAAGCAAAGCGCCTGCAGCGCATGCAAGAGACAGATGAGCAGCGGGCACGGCGGCTGCAGAGAGACCGGGAAGCCATGCGACTGAAACGTGCAAACGAGACCCCTGAAAAACGACAGGCCCGGCTCATTCGGGAGCGTGAGGCCAAGAGGCTCAAGCGGCGCCTGGAGAAAATGGACATGATGCTCCGGGCACAGTTCGGCCAAGACCCCTCTGCCATGGCTGCTTTGGCAGCTGAAATGAACTTTTTCCAGCTGCCAGTGAGCAATGTGGAGCTGGAGAGCCAGCTGCTGGGCAAAATGACTTTCGAGGAGCAGAGCAACAGTGCGCTGCATTAAGCTGCAGCCAAGGACTGTGCCACCTCTGCTGCACCTGCCACGGGTGCACAAGCAGGCTTCTATGCCCAGGAGGCTGCTGTGGGTCCCTGGCTGACTCTCCCTGACAAATGGTTCTGGTTTTCCCCAGAACATAGCAGGAGAACAGAGCTAAGAGATGCTTGCCTCGGTAGCCCTGGTGGGAGCAGATCCTGAAGATACAGTCTGCTTGAGGGCCAAGCCACAGCCTGTGAACAGGGGAAAATAAATTAATGTTCACGTTTATTTAGTCCCCTTCTTTACCTTTGGTGCTTTGTCCTGGTCTTGGACCCTTTCCCCTTGACGGGTTTGGGTTGATGAAGTTCTGCTGGAGGTGAAAGCCTACCTCACTAAAAAGGGACCTTGTTTACTGCAGCATGAATTAGGGAGCTGAGGACTTTGCTAGTCCACAACTCCTCCAGGAGTAAATCCCTCACAGTTTGTGCCCATGAAAAGGAAGCAAAGGAGGATGTCGTCTCCCTGGAAATGGCTGTGCACACCCTTTCTCTTAACACTATCGTTATGTGCTTATTTGCAGTAGCAGCCACGGAAAAACTAAGAGGAAACTGAGTTCCTGTTCTAAGCTACCCCTTATAAACACTAACAGAAAGGCTGGCTGAGGTAAGCAAACAGCAAACGTGTTTGCTGGTTTACTCACAAGTTAATCTTCACTTAAACAGCATTTCAGGTTTGCAAGTGAAAGAGTTAACTGAATGGTAAACAGTAAGTGTAGGTCAGTTCTCTAGTACTGTATGGATTTGCTTTCCCCTTTACTGAGCACTGCTGAGGCCACACCTGGAGTGCTGTGTCGAGTTCTGGGCTCCTCAGTGCGAGAGGCGCAGACACAGTGGAGAGAGTCCAGCAAATGGCCACTGAGATAGTGAAGGGATTGGAGCATCTCTCCTACGAGGGAAGGCTGGGAGAGCTTGAGACTGTTCAGCCTGGGGAAGAGAAGGCTCAGGGGCATCTTATCAACGTGCATAAATACCCGAAGGGAAGATGCAAAGACAATGGACCAGGCTGTTTTCAGTGGCTCCCAGCGACAGGACAAGAGGCAAGGGGCACAAACGGAAACACAAGAGGCTCCCAGAGGCTCCCTATGAACATCAGGAAACCCTTTTTGCTGTGTGGGTAGCAGGTTGTCCACGGAGGTTGTGGAGTCTCCCACCTTGGAGATACTCAAAAGACACAGTCCTGGGTAGCTGGCGGTAGGTGACCCAGCTTGGGGCGGTGTGTTGGACCAGATGACAGCTGGAAGTCCCTTCCCACCTTTGACTCCAAGACTTCATAGTAAGCTCAGCTTGTTCAACCATGTCAACACAGCCAAATGCAACACTGCTCATCTAGGACTGTGGCTCACGCTCAAGTTACTCTTTCTCATAGTAAATTCCTCTGTGACCAACAATAACTATCCATGGTCACTGCAGAGAACACTGTGGGGTTAAGAGGGGCCTATTAGTAAACAGAACCACACAGGTAGAAAAGAAAATTGCTTTTGTTTCCACATTCAGCAGCAAAAGAAATGAGAGGAATGTGGAAAAGGGGTGACTTGGGGAGGAGTCATGGAAAGCTACAATAACTGAGTCTAGAAAAATCTGCCAGAGGGTAGGGAATTTGAACCTTCTTTAGTTCATCCAAAAGGTAGCCAAAGTGAGATGTGATCGTAGTCTGTACCTGTATGAAAAGGTTCCCATTGCTAACAGAAATAATTAGGAGGCTATGCCACTACATGTTTAAACTGGAAAAGGCACAAGATTAGCACAGCAGGACTCATGGCGGGGCAAAGTGGTGGTACGCTCTCCGTTATTTGGTTTCTTTTAAGATGAGCAGCTAAAAACACCTGCTGTAGCTTTGTGGTTTCTAAAGTCAGCCCACCAAACACTGGTGTGCCACCCATCTGCGTTTCGCAGCCTGAAGGCCCAAACTGCTTCCATAGTTAAGGTCTGCGGGGTGGCTACAGGGCAGTCTGAACACACTGGGAGCTACCATCTTCTCTCCCATAACTGTTTCTCTGCACTAGGTCAGAAATGGTGACCACGAGACTCCTACTTGAGATTGGGAAAGTTAAAACAAGAAGCAATACCTTTCGCCCAGACTACTTGGAAACCTGATTTTCCCCTATTTTTTTTAGTTTAAAAAACTTCTGGTTGGAGTCCCTTAAAGCCCTAGCTGATGTTTATGATGGTTGCCTTCAAAGCGCATAACGTTGCATTTTTTCACGGTAATGAATTAGCCTTGCAGACAGCCTTAGGGACTCGCTACAAAAGGCATTTAATCTTTTCAGTGCTGTAATTTCCTCCACGTGCCTCTGTAACATCTTGTTTCCTCACCTTACTGAAGCAATTTTAACACGTCATTCATCACATAGAGCTGACACCCAGGGGCAATCCTTCCCTCTCTCACTTTGGGAAAAGGCACCAGACCTGGAAAGGATCTATCCACTTCCACATTCACTTGTTCTCTGAACTGATCTCTCACTTTTATTCTTACCTCTGTCCATTTTCATACGTCAACCGACAGAGTCTGCTTCTTGCAGTATTTGCTGCTGCTTAATCTTCTGCGTTTTATTTGGCCAGCACAGATGTAGCTTCACACTGTAATCTGCGGCTGAAACTTCCCCTGCAGTGTCACCAGCACCTGATGATTAATCCAAGGGGTTCAAGAAAGACCACATAAAAGCAGAAGTATCTGAACATGGAATTATGGCTTGTAACCCTTCTGCCAGACAGCCTTTACCTTTCCCTCGTCACAAGTCTCCAGATCACTCTGTATAGGACCAGAGAAGCCACCTCCTAATGATTACTGATGCTGCAGACAAGCAAAGAGTCTCAAACACCAAAGGAAAAGCTATTGGTTTATATATAGATATATATAGATATATACTGTGTTTACAGAGTCAACAAGTTAAATGCAATATTCATTGAGAGCATTAACAATAAAAATACAATTTGTGTGTAGCCAAGTACAGACTTAAAATGGTAAAACAGGAAAAAGGATCTCACCAAAAGTACAAATATACAGTACAAATTGATTTATTTAAAACAGTTACAAAAAAAGCACAACAAAATAGAGATTATCCTTAGAATCATTAATGCTTTGTTAAAGATCAGGTAGGAGGAAAGGGGCAGGAACAAGGTCTGAGGGGAGCACCTGACTAGTTCTAAGGCTTTAGATACAATGCGGTCGGTTACATGTTAATACAGCCATTACATAACTGGGATTATAGTTGAGGGATCAGCACTTATCTACAAAGACCTCCTTGCCTCAGGGCAGCCCAGCGTTCCCCAGTGTGACTCGCCTGTTTCTCTGCTTTGCATGGGCAGACCCTCCCCTGGTGCTAAGGTGCCATGAAAGCAGAAAACAAGGAGAACGTGCACGGGTGCGTTCACAGGGTGGGTGGCAGCAGCCTGGAAGGACGCTGGGGCAAGTCCTGTCCTCCACAGACAGATGTGAAGACCGCAGAAGGGCCCTGACCATCAGCATTTTAAGCCATACACGGAACAGGTCCCGGGCCAAGCTCTGTACAGAATGTGCATTTGTAACCATCTTAGCAGCTTCTGCAAAGTCTGGGGCCCTGGGACAGCCTGAAAGACAACGAGCAGTTGTAAGAGACGCTAGGGAAAGGCACATGTACTGCTGCGGGCAGAAACTAGCCTTTGGGCTACTCAAGCTGCTGTAGTTTCTTTTACAATATTTTCTGAGTAACAAGGATTGTTAGTTCTCTACGGGGGGGAAAATGGCTTCAAGTGTGGGGTGGGTGCAGGGGTCGGGAC
>JAAGNO010030032.1:0-30661 GCA_033439905.1 Ceryle rudis | reverse complement strand
TCTCGCTCCCCGAGCACGGCCCCGGGGAGGAGCCGGGACCCCGAGGCTGGGCCGGGCCCGCCCCGCCCGCTGACGGCCCGCGAAGTTGCGTGCGGTGGGAACGGGGGGGGTGCGGCATCCGTCCCACCCGTGTCCCCGGTCCCACTGGCGGTGGACCCGCGGAGCAGAGGTGGTGGTCCCGCGTGTGGGTGCACTTGTCCGGGTGAAACTCGTGCACTTGCGCCGGGCCGAAAGGCGGGGCAGGGGGGAGGAAACCCAGATCGCAAGGATGCGAGTGGGAAGCTGCCGGGGCGGGCGAGCGGCAGTATCCCGGGGCGCTGCTTTTGGCTGGGAACCCCACTCGCGACTGGCGGTTCCCGGGTGGAAAGCCCAGGGGACTGCGCTCGGGTCTGGCCTGTGCCACTCTCCGCGGTCCGCAGCCTAGCTGCGGGCGAGCTCCGGGAGCAGCGTGCTTTCCCCGAGCAGATGTGCCCTTCCCGGAGCCACCATTAGCTGCAGCTTCCCCAAGCGCGGGCGGGGACCGGAGGCCAGGGACGACAGAAACTGGGCAACGTGGTGCTGCTGCGGGAGCCAAAAGTGCCAGGACCTGTGGGATGCTCTTTGTAGCAAAGCTGCGTAGGTAGGGGGAAGAAGTGTTTAAGTTACATGTGCAAAAAAAATTGGTTTTCCTATGGCCCTGTGTCATCGTTGCTTTTGCTGCAGCTTTATGGACTCAGAAAATTAGAGAGCAGCATACTTTTCCATTATATAGATGCTTATTTTACAAAGATTTATTTAAGTCTGTATTTTAAAAGTTTAGTTACATATATTTTACACCTGGACATTCCTACAGTTAGTTCCTTATGTTCTAAAAGGAGAATTCGCTACCCCCTGAAATCTGAATAAACAGACCAGAAAACCTGTAAGTCTGAATTTGCCATTTCCAAAGCACTTTGAGATTTTGTCATATTCCAGTGATTTCTGCAGGCAACAGAATATTTGTTTTCACCAGTTACTCTAGTTACCATCAATATATAGTAGAAAAAATAGTAATTTCTCAGTTTGTAGTTTTTGTTAGTTGTTTGGAATAGGACATTAGTCATTTCTAAGCTCCTAAGTAATTTCATTAAAGCTACAACATTATCTTCTAGGTAGCTTGGCTGTGTCGGAGCCCTCAGAAGGTGATAATCCAGAGTTGGGGATTTTTTAAGCATTTATATGTGATGTTGAATGTCACAGAAGTTGACTGAAGTTTTTTCATCCACAGACTTTTGTTGTGGGTTGTGTTTTTTCAGCTTAAATATATATTACTGATATACACAAAAATATTTTGCCGTACTATATTTGTTAAATACTCCAGCTGAAAATGATAGCTTTCTAAAATCACAGTAATATAAAATGTATTTGTTTTCTAAACAAGAAGTTGGTTTTGTACTGTATTTTAGTAACACTGAAGTTGTGCTTCTTTGCAGCTGAGGCTTCTTTGCCACTCCTTAACCCTATTCGGTATCCCTATTTTCTTTCTACTTCTTTTTTATGTTCTCTTGCAACTTCTGACAAAAAGGGCCAACAAAAGGTAATCAATAAGATGCAAATAGGAGCATATTTTTTGTTCTTGCTGCTTTGGATGAACTACAGGCCTTAACAAAGTTGGTGGCAATAGTCCTGCTGATTGAACAGGTAAGATTTCAGTCCTTGTCTTATATCCAGACATTCCAAAATTGCTCTCACAAAGCTGGGCAAGTGTCTCACCTTCTCAGAATCCAGAGTAAATGAAGCGATAGGGAATGTAAATTCACATTATACCAACCATCCACTGGCTGAAAAGAGCCAACGAAGGTGTGAGAAAGGATACACAGCTGATTTTTTTTTTTTTTTCCCGAGACTTTATTAATTTGCAAAAGAGGGACAGATATACTGAATTCAGTAACTAGCTGGCTGTTTTCCTTTCACCACACCTAGAAGAAACATGCCATTGATGAAGAAAATTTCATGTATTACTTAACTGATCCAAATGGTTATGCCCATAAGAACCAGTCTAACTCTCACTGAAACCAGTGGAATGGCCTTCCTAAAGCCATAAATCATCCACAAGCACCCACGTCGCTGTTAATTTCTGTTTCATAGCTCCAGTGGATTCTACTACAGAGAACATCCTTTGAATGTACCTTTGGAGTACAATCCACTAACTGAGAATGGATTTCCTAAGAGGCAAACTGGCACAACTATGAATTCCCTTAAAGTGGAAATCTGTTAAACAGTTAATACCATTCCATATCTTCCAGAAAATACTTAGAAATTAAGGCCCTACGGCCACTCTCCTTTAACTTGTACTAACTCATCTGTTTGTCCTTTATGGTGTGCAGCCCATCTTACTTTACTACAGTAGCTGAGTACATAACATTTATCCTATTTACCTTCACAACACAGTGTGAAATGACTATTCCTGTGTAACATACGAAGAATCTGACATAATAAGGAACAGAAGTTAGCTCTTCCAAAGCGAAGGCTGACACCTTAACCAAGGCCAATTTTCTCTGTTTTAATTCATACAAAGAATATGGAATAAATCAGTATCCTTTATATGTCACTCAAGATCATAGGTAACATGTATGTTATGCAATACATGCTACTAAGAAATGTTAGGAAATAGTTGATCTAGCAAGCCAGCCCTAAAAAAAAAATAATAATAAAAAAGAATAAAAGAGAAACGAAAAAAGAAATCTTCTCTGAAGTAATACTCAAACTTTTATGTTTGTTAAACATCATTATCTAACAAGATGTACTGTAGTGATGCCAGTTCTTTGTCCATTTGCAGTTCCTAAACTCTTTTTAAAAAGAGTGAGGGATGTTAAAAGAGTTTGCAACATTATTTTTTTGCGATTTTAGGGTCATTTGTTTCTAAAAAATAATAACCGAGTAGCGACAGGCCAACAGAAGGTGCTTAAGTTTGGTATTTTACGCCCAACTTTAAAAAAATTATTCCTTTAAAAAAAATTTATTATTATTTCAGAACTTTACAAACTTCATCTGTAGCAGAGCTGACAGACTTGGTAGATTTCAGTCAGAAAGAAGAAAACAAGATGAAAAATTCTCCAAATACCTCTTTATATTTACCTGTCATTGCTAATGCACGAGCCAGTTAAAATACAAAAAATTACCTTGTCTAAAGTAAAACATTTTGTAATTAAATATTTGGGGTTTTTTTCAGAGCCAATTCTTACTATTTAACTTACAGTTTCAAGAACATTAAATAAAATTGACACAATGGCAAAGTGTAAAGAAGCTTCTCTGTTTTTAGGATTAAAGTATAATTTCCAGTCATACCATATTTTTTTTGAATGAAGCCTTTAATTCCTGCACATTTTATCATACTGAAGTACACATGAATCGTAATTTCAAATATTTATATTTTGAAGGAGGGATGTACTCTGTAGGGAGGTGAGCTATAACAAGATACAGGAGTCCTCAGTCACAGGCAGTTAAACATCTATATCTGGTTATTATTCTTGGGAGTTTAGTAGTGTTATCATTCAACCATTAATTTTATTTCCCAGTGTTTATGATGTTATCCTATCTGGAGAGCAGTGTGTGCACAGAGTCTACCTATTCATTTCACTTGTAAAAATGTTCCCCTTTGTATGTTAGTTTCATTTGAGGTATAGAAGTCTTTAATTTGTGGGTATATTTCAGCATCTGTGGAGAGGTGAAAATTTAACAGCTGAAGCAGCACGGGAGGAAGGAACATTTATAAATGGAGAGTGTTGGGTATGCAGCAGTGTTTCCCTTACCTCTCCCTCTGCAGCTCAAAATTTGCACACTCAGACTGGAGGGGCTGGGTACAGGCAGGAGAACTCTTACCCTGCTCTCTTAAGAGTTGGCCAAAAGCATCTGCTTCTGTGATTTTTATGGAGCCAAATTCTGACATGAGGTGTGCCTTTGGTTTCTTGAGAATGCTAATAAAACTGGAAATACACCTCCTTGTTAGGATGTTGGGCTATTCTGAAATTATCTGGAGACGTTACTGTTGGTGTGATCCAGACTCAGCTATAGGAAGCAAACGCTGAGAAAAGAAGGAGTGAAGATAGGCTGCTTCATCTCCAACTGTTCTGTCCTCACAATTTTACTTTCTTGGTTATTGAAACTCTCTACTTACTGCTTCAAGCTGTTCGCTGCCTTTCCTTTTCTCAGTTCCGAAGTATCTCCCCTGTGCTCTCTTAAATATGCAGTCTGGAGGGAGGAAGTATGAAAAGCACTGAACAGCTGGAAAATAGAAGTTACAGGATTTGCTTCTGAGAAAATCAGATGTAAAAATGGGGTTGAGAGGTGGAACGGTAAGCGGTCTTTAAAAAGAATGAATTTGGAAAGTAAGAAAAAGATGCTAAAGAAGACACTGAAAACAGAGAGGAGAAAAACTTGAGAGTGATAGGGACAGGATCTCTCCGGTGCTTTGATTTTGCAAAAGTCCAATAAATCTGTCCATACTTTAGCCTTTCCAGGTACTGATGTAGTTCTTGCCTTCTATTTCCTTCCCATCCACGCAAAAAGCGTGTACTCCTTTTTCTGCTTTGCAAGCAGTCAGAATGACTTAGGAACGTGCTTTCAAGCCTTTCAGTGCTTTATTGACACTAAATAAAAGAATACACCAGGAGAGTGGCTGGTGTACCCTTCCCCAAAATCCCTGGATTTACCTGTCTCCTGGTAAATGAGAATGAAGATGAACAACAAAGGAGTGGAAAAGGATGAAAACGGTAGATGGAAGGACTGGGACAATGTGTATTGTAGGGATTTGGGAATATGATGATTAATAGACTAAAGGAATTAGTATGGAATGGGGAATTACTGTGTAATGAAGAAAAAAATTATGAGTGGTGAACAAACTGTGGATTCGAGATACTTTATGTGTTCATGTGAGAGCAATAGCTGAATACCAAGGCACTTTGGGACCTTTTGAATGTTACAGTAACACCTGAAGATGTTATTATAAATGTTCTTCAGAATAATATCTGAACTCTTGACATTTGTATTTAAGAATTTTACACCCCTGGCTGTCCCCTGAATCTGCAGAACTAATATTAAATTATACTGCAGCTGTCCTTCTGAGATCCATGCTCTGTTGGTGGCCTTTGGACATGAAATTACTCAATGAGTAAAGCTCCACCATGGCACAAGGACCAAAGTAATGCCTCAGAGGAGCTGATGGTAATGGTTTTGGAAGCACTTGGCAACTTTGTTGATCAAACTTAGCCCTGCTGTCCAGCCAGAGGCTTGAATATTTGGGCTGCACAATGGACTGAGAGAACCTGAGAAACATCTGTTCATGGATGATGTGCAGTAATAAACATTATACTTCAGCTTGTTGCCTGCATCTCTGTAGGCAATGATTGTTACACATCTAAAATATCCTTTGACGACTGCTTCTTATGGGTGCATTTGGAGCTGGGTAGACAGACCCAGGGTGTCCTCATCCCAAGGGAGAATGAGGCTGTTCAGATTCTGGGAGCTGCGTGCTTTCCATCATGTCACCCCCTGCCCTTATTTTGCACTTCTGCAAACACTTGGTCCTTCTTGTCCTGTTCAGTGCCATCCTCAGCTTCTACAAAGCCCTGTGATGCAACCATCCCTTCTTTCAGGGTGAGGAACTGTGAGAAGGATATAGATGAAAAGGATATGCATACAACTGTTTTCATCTCATTTTAAAAATTTTTAAGACATTAGTCAAGATAGGAACAAACTTCAGGTATTTATTTTCTCCCTTTTTCAATGAAACTTTAGCTCAACCACCTTATTCTATCACAGCAAAATATAGTAATATAGTAATTTGGTAATATAATATTGTAATGTAATATAGTAATTTAATTCTTTTAAATATCACCCAGACAGCTGGGCTAACTGGGTTCAGACTTCTAAAAAACGCTCTCTCATTAGTGAGAAAAGTTGCTCAGTGAATTGAAGTGGATGGCTGTTCATATGTCTCTATCGAAGACCACAGTGACTCTACCCTTCCTTATTGAACTGGGCTTATAATATTATACTAAAATAAACCCATTAGCATTCAGCTTGTCCTAGAATACTAGAATATTTGGCAAGATTTTCAATTTCTCAGTACCTTTGTGTCAGTGAGACTATGGTTCTTGGTGACATCGGTGGGCACATAGATGAATATCCTTTGTTGGGTCAGCAACTTGTGAGGATTTATGACTTGTAGGCTGGGTTGAATACACTAGTCCTAGAAGAAAAGGATGATAGGACCTTTCACAAGAGGAAATTCTAAGTTGCTTAACTCCCATTTTAGATGGTTCAGGCATTGAACTAGAAATGTTTTCATTATGCTAATGAAGATTTTCACTAGATGTTAGTAACATCAAGTTGTCTACATCAGTCAGTTCTCCTGATTTGATTGAGGAGTGCTGTGTTGTTTGGAAGGTATCCTTGACTAGCCCACAGCCCTCAGTAACTGTAAAATCATCACATTTTTGCCTAATTCTATGACTATTCCTTGCCTTCTTTTCTCCTACTCAGAGTGGTAGGGAAACCACCAAAAAGTTTAGAAATGAGACACTGGACTAGATGCTGTCACTGTGCTGACAACACACAATTCACCATTTCCTGTGTCCCCTTTTCTAAGATTCATCTTGCTTCAGTAGAAAAGATAATTCAGTGTCTTCCAGTGATGGAGTACTGGACAAGAGCAATCTGGTCAGCTAACACTGAATAGGAAAAAGGGAGAAGACACAGTTGCTTGTCAGCACTTTTGATTAATGAGTTTGATGACCATTTGTAACACATATTTTAGACATGCACTCTACTTGTGCAGATAGATACTTATCAGGAGCAAATAAGGATGTGTTTTCAAATACATTTAGGCAAATTCTGTCTCCTTTTTGTCAGCAAACCCTTTTCCAGTTGTGTACATCACACTGTTCTATCTTGGTTACGTTTTTGCAATAAAGTCTGCAGTCAGCTGCTCCAAAGCTAGTCCAGATTCTTTTATCAACAGAGATTCATCTTAACTGAAGATAGTATGTGTGTTCAAGAGCTATGCCAAATTGTAGCACGGAACTTAAAATACTGAACTACAGCAAAACAAACAGCATGTTCTGCAAGCCTTCAGATATACAAGTCACTTTCATGGCCTTTACATATGGTGTTTATTAGCAGAGTAAATCTGAAAAAACCCTAATCTGGATCTTATTGTTTTTTCAGAAAAAAATTAATCCCCCCCCCTTTTCTTTTATTTCATACATTTATTTGAAAAAAGCAAAGTATTGGAGCAATTTGAAATATGAATGTCCTGAGTGAATGAAAATAAAGATATAATAATGTCATGGACAAATGCTGTTTTAAGTGATCCAACAAATGCTATTTGAAAATTAAAATTCAGAAATCACAACTTCCATATTCAGAGGACAGATATATTTTTATTAAATCATATAATAGGACTTAATTATTTTTTAAAATTATTTTGTTTATTCAAACATCCTGTTAACTGTTTTGCTTTCAGAGACTCCAGTATCTTTTTAACATAGGCTTAAAATGTCATTTTTTTAAGATGTTATACATCTCTTCAAAGACAGTGAGGGAGCCTTTAATTTGTTTTGGTGGAAGAAAGCAAAACTCCACTAACACTCAGGGTGTTCCCCTTGTTATGGTAGGATTGAATTTGACCAAGATATTTCATAGTGTAAAATATGACTGTAGATACAGACTCTGCATAATCAGTGGATCTGCTCCTTGCATATAATCTGTCATATCTACCCTATTTATTAACAAGATCTCTTTGATATAATCCTTATTCATAAACCCCCCCTCAAAAAAAAAAGTGTCCATGAGAAATTATGGTGTGTTTTTCCCCATTTTCATTATCAACAGAGCTGTTAAATGAGTTTAATTTGTAAAAGCTGCTTACTTCTTCAGAGACATAAACCAACAGCACAGTTTCATATATTTCAACATTCAGAAGCCACTACCTTAAGATTTAATAAAGCCTCAAAACTTCTGTGCAACCAATTCCATTTTCTATCTTCATCTTTTTATTTAAGAAAATTTAACTACATGTATTTCAAGTGACAAATTTTCTTAAATGAAAGAAAGCACATGAATAAAGTTAGACACTTGCACAACAATGTGTTATAACTGTTAATTGTCAAGTTAAAAATTAAAGCCAATAATGATGAATTGTCAGCATTATATGTGTGTGCATGTAAAAAGAAAGATTGAGCACCTTTGAAAATGAATGAGCTGTTGTAGTTTCAGTTAGTTGCTCGATCATTTTTACAATCAAAAAACCTCTGACATTAGTGTTAAGTTCAATAAGTAGACTATGATCACTCAGAATCATTAAAATGAAAAAGACTATAGGCATGAGACAGTGAAGAAATCTATCGTCTTTGTTATGGAATGATACACTAAAAACTAAAAATGTGCTAAATAATTTGGCTGATGTGCCAAATAATTTGAAATACTTTAACATAACATTATGGTTTAAGTGCAACAAATACTAAAAAATGATAAGGTAAAAGTAGAATTTTTATGAGGAGAAAGAAATAAAAATATCTCATCCTTTTCTAAGAAATTGTTTTAGTCATTAAAACACATAACAGTTGTGACTGTTAGGTATACCTTTAAAAAAAGTTTTGTAGAACTACACCGTTAATTAAGCTTAGTCATGTTCCTTTTGGAGCAATGGTAAAGCTATTTTTGACCTCAGAGGCACTATTTCCCTACATGAGCAAACAATATTATATTCTATATTTTTAGCTCTGATCAAATGCTAATTGTCCAAAAATATCCTGGCCTCTTTTTTTTTTTTTTTTTTTTTTAAACCAGGAATCAAAATAAGCAAATCTTTGTCCACCTTGTAAGATTAAAAGTGTTCCAATGCAAATGTTTTCAAGAAAAGTCTCAAATATATACTTTACTTATCCTCAAAATATTTTCTCACTTTATTTTATTCCATCGTCTTCTCTCCTTCCATCTGCATCATGTTCTCTAGGTTTTTTCCTCAAAAAGACTTTTCAGCTCAAGCTGAAAGTTAGCTCAAGCATAATGAACATCGTAATACTGTTTCACAGTATGAAGCTCACTAACAGCTATTTAACATATTGCAGCATCACACTGCATCATCATACCTTGTGGACACATTTGCAAAGAAATTTTTAATTTTTTTCTTTTTTTTTTCCAAAAGTGCTGAGCACCACTGACTTGCAAAATACTAAGCACCCTGCTCCTGATTGCTCATGCTGTGGTGTGAATGCACTCCTTGCCTCCCTGTGTGCCCAAATAAGAATAAATCAGAAATCCAAGCACCACATTTTAACCACAGCATCTTACTTTGTTATTCTGAAGTTCAGAAAGGTACTTAGAATATTTATCATATAGCTGTATTTGCACACTGGTATGATCAGCATATCTTATTGTGTCTTTCAGTCTCAAGGACTGAAAATGGTGGTTTGATGTACTATCAAAACGGAGAATACACAAATTTATTTTCACAATGCATGTATGCATATGCTATTGATAAAACAATATTGATGACAAGAAATCTGCAGTGATAATTGTGGTTAGAAAGCTAAACATTTCTTTAGAGATTGTCTCATTTTTTCTCTTATGAATGCAGCATGGAAAATTATCCATATGTTTTATTTATTGTTACCAAATGATTTCAGCTTTGGTTAGTTACACCAGTTAACTTCCTCCAGCAAGTTTATCTGGTGAGCAGTCAAGTGATATCATGGCTTAAAAGTAATCTGAACTTAAAACTTTGCATTTTGTATCATATGAACTGGATATAATTGGGTTTTGAAATGTATCTGTGCCATTGTGGCAGCTGCAAAAATGTTCACTTTTTATCACAACGAGGAAGAAGTTTTTTAGGATTTCTGAACTGAAAACTTCAGGCTCAAACTCTTGTGAATAAGCATAAGCAATATGGAATAATGAGTTTGTACAAAATTTACTAATGATTGGTTCGTTTTTTTTTTTTAACTTGTAATCTAAACCATTTTAAGGTACTGTTTTACCCAAAAAAAAAAAAAAAAAAAAAAAAAAAAAAAAAAGTGCACTGCTTTATCATTTCCACAGCCCAGTATCTAAGCAAATTTAATATGATTGACCCTTCTCAATAGCCTTTTCTGGCCAGTAACTGTGGGACAGATTTATTAATAGCATAAATTTAGTAGGCTTTTGACACCTTATGGTAGCTAAAAACTTGATCCAACAAATGCAATACTGAAGATAAAAACAAATTCCTTGCAGAATGTAGATAGAGTGTAGTCAAACTGATACTGACAATACCAAGTGAGTTACAACCCAAGTCCTTATGCTCTATCAAACTGAGGAAACAACTTTCATAGACAACAGAAGAGAGTAAGAATGTTGCAGATGTAATCACAATAATGAAAACTGAAGAGAACAATGGGAGAACCGTGATGATATTTAAGTATACTGTCAAAAGATACAAAGATGTTCATTTAGTTCATCTTTAATCTCTTTGTTTTTATTCCGATTTAGAAGATTGTGGTTAATGTGAGATGTGAGTTCTCCCATTTCTTTCCATATGTTCCTAGACCAAAAATAGTTTCCTCTCTTCATATGGATTTCTCCAAATAAGGAGTGAAGAAACTGTAAATTAACTTCTCATTACTACAGAACAAATGCATACTTCCAGTATGATGATTTGGGGGGAGAGGAGGACTGAGGAAACAGATCTTTGGAAAACTCTTGAAATCTGTCTTCTAGAAATTTCTCACTTAATTACAGATTTTTTATTAAAAAAAAAAATAACAAACCAACACCATTTAATTATTTGGTTTTATACATACGAAAGCAAAAAAAAAAAAAAAAAACCAACCCCCCCCAAAAAAACAAATACCAAAAAACCCTGTCAAAAACTTCTGACCTCAGTAGGTCAATAAAGTAATTAAAATTAATTTTCCAGTGAAATTCATTACATTTATAAATCCTTGATTCTGATTAGAATGTGGTAAAACAATGAAATAGGATGATCCAATCAAAATCCACACTGTGGGACAATATACCTAAAACAAGAGAGGTGACCAGATAGGACATTAAGATGAGATTGTCACGCCAGAACTGAGCTACAGAATTTCTTGTGAGGAGATCCACAACAGAAAACTGAGTAGTTTTCTTGGCATGTGCTGTTATTCAGACCTGTGGATCTCAAGAAATGATCTCTGGGAATGGCAGATTTTACCTTCTCTTGCTGTTTTGATGATTTCTTGAGCACCACTTATACTTTAATGTACAGGAAATACAACATCTGTTACAAGATGTAACAACATCTGTTCTCAGCTATTGAAGGCATATAGACTGGGGTAGATGGACCGAATGATCCAGAATGACAGCATTTATAGGTCTCTAACACAAATATATATGATTAAAATTGACAACAAATGTAGATTTTCACATACACTAAGACATTAATCTCTACTCTGAGAAAAAGATGATACACGGGTGGAATTTTTTTCAAATTGCTATGCTGTAGTTTTATGGAAACCACATCCCAAAGTATAGTCTATTCAGGAAATTATATACGTGCATTTGCACACATATATGTTTAGATTTAAAGACACCAGACTTTATTATAGTGTTGGTTTTAATGTCATTATACTTTAGAAAGTAATAATGTTTAGGGGTTTTTTCCTTCCAAATATATAATTCACTATAAATTTCTGTAAATGAAGTTAATATTCAAATAGTTAAACATATTTTTGTCTTATTAATTCAAGTGTTTTTACCTTTATAAGCAGCTTATTTTCCTGACATCCTGGCTTGATATTCTGCTTGAGTTCAAGAACAGCATCTGTTTCCCCATTGTTTATAACATATCTTCTGCAGAAAAATAAGTGCTACATTCATTGCAATCATGGAGGTTAAAAACAAGTGCCCGACCTTAAAAGTCACTAAACAGAATTATCTATTATAGTCCTGTTATTTTTGTCCATCTTTCCTTACACCAACATAAAGCACCTACTATCTCAACATCTTAAGCCCTTTTTGTTGATGCCACTGCCTTTTCTGGTATCTTCATCTTGTTTATCTTGAAATCCTTGAATTGTTTACTATGATCAACTCTATACTTTTCAAGGTTTTCAATACTAAATTTTCAAATATATATTTCATTATCCCGCATGTAAGATTTTATTTCCTTGTTCTTGCATCTTTGTTTACATAATAATCTCTGTTTTACCTACTTTGAAATGTATAGAAGTTGCTGTAGGAGTTAACTTATGGCTCTTCTCCAATTTCACCATGTTCTGTCTGTGGTTTTGAGAATGACCAGTTATCCAATTATGAATTGCTGCTAAATAGAGTTGAATTTGAAATTCTTTTAGTGTTCTATCTCATTATTTGATTCCATGTCTTACCAAATACAGACAATTTTTGTGGGAGTTTTTTTAGGTGCCTCTTCAATTATATGATAGTTCAACTTTGATTTTTAAAAACTTTCATCTTCCTGGATGCAGAATAAAACTTGAAGCCCTATATGCTGTAAAACTGATTGTAAGCCAGAAAATTTCTCTTATTACTTTGCATCAGTGGTTTGATTTTGTGGGCCTGTATTTTGATTCTGTATTTTGATTTTTTATCAATTTGGGCTCCCAGTACAATTTTGTTTGTTTGATGTTGAAATCTTGTCTCTTATAAATGTTCATTTAATTGATGAATAGATATGCATATCTACTTTGTTAACCCTGAAAATGGAAAAATAGGAGAAGGCTGCTGGTTATGATACTGGAGACTGCCAGACATTCCCAGACATGCTGGACAGCCTACTTGAATATTCTGTACTTACACATACCTAGCTGGAAATGAATAGAGAATAAACTCTCAAGCACTTCAAGCCTTGTATGTCATCATATACTGGATGCTACATCTAAAACCATTTACAGTGTTAACCCAGGAAGCAAAATTAGTTATATTAATGTAGGTACCCTGACTGGCAATCAGGTAGGTCTTCTGTGAAAAGACATTCAGTGAAAATGAAAAGCAAATGGCAGGATTTACATCATCAGCTAGGAAAAGCTGAGAAACTGAAGTAATAATTTAGATACTCAAATGTTGATATAATATGAACACATGTGCAGTTCTCTAAGTTGCTGTTGGATGACTCCAGGAACATTTAGAAACTATCTCCTTTTTGTATGGATGAAATAGAACGCATGGCTTATGTATCAATATTAAAAATACCTGAGCCTCAGCAAGCTCAAACAGAGAGGAAATTTTTATGTCATGCATGTAACTCTTTATATTTCTTTAATTATGAAGGGGTGTATGCTGTTAACTGACATTAATCAGAAAAAAATTACCACTATTGCCAAAAAACATCTGGCAAATGCTTTGCTGTACTCTAGGAACTCTAGGAATATGGAGTTGATTTATTCATATTTATAAATACAGAATGTAAAATCCACATACAAGTGAAATGAGGTGAAAGAATCCACATGAATGACAGAGGAAAAATTCTCTTAAAGCATATATATATTTTTACCTCTTTTTTTTTTTTTTTTTTTTTTTTAGTATAATAGAAACATGACTATTCTACTTGCTCCAAACTTTTTCTCATTTTCAAATAGTAGCTCAACTAGAAACTAAATAGGTGATTACACATCTGATCTTCTTTTATAGACGCCTGACACTGTTTGGTTGTGAATATAATGATCATGTATTTTCTTTCTTTTATTTGAATATAAGTTTAGATATGCAAACATGAGTCTATATTTACCTTATCTAATATGATCATTACTAAAGTACTTGGTAAAAGCCAGTGGCAAAACAGATTCTAGTCTGTATTAACATTTAAGTTGCAGAGTGGCACTTAGAAAGCATGCATTACCTTCTCTTGACATTTGTCTACAGAAGCTGAAAATGAGTTCCAGAATCATCATTCTGTGATTTTGTGATCTTGACTTGTGGACAAATAAGTGGACAACAAAATAAATTAACTGTTAAAGCTTCAGAGGGTGTGGGACTGCACAGCCTCAGTACACCAAGGCTTAACATTTCCAGGCTATCACAAGGCTGGAATTCTGGAGGACTCTTAATAGCAACTACTTTCCCACAGTGTTAGTATGGTTAGTGTTGAGCTGGTTGTAAATATCCATTACATTTTAGTTTGGTACTAAAGACAGTGTGTGGCTTCTCAGTGCCAAGCTCCACAGAAGGAAATCTGCGTGTCAACCATTAAGATCCTATCTTTATCGGCTTGGAATAAGACATAATAAAATAAAAGTTCTTGCAAGCACCATCAGAGATAAAGGTGAAGTCCAAAAATGCACCTTCATTTTGCTGCCAGATGTGCTCCTGTAGCTGAAGTTCTGAAACCTGAAAACACTGAAGTTTAAAGCAAATCATTTTGTCACCTGTCTTGCCTACAGCCATTCAAGACTCATAAAGCATCTTTACAGCTACATACCAAAAGAATGCTTACATGGATGACATATTTAACAGAAATCATTGCAAGCATGATTTCTGTCATTCAGTATGGTTTCTGGTTCCTGCCTTTTGCTAATGTTATTATACCACTAGTCAGTGGTGACAGACTAAACACAGTGAGAATTTAATAAGAATCTAATTTCAGTTCTCTGGAGAGGAAAGAAAAAAGAAAAAAATAAAAGAAATATCACATAACTGAACAGTGCTGGTATGAGATACCTTCACTTCTGTTCTCAGAATGTCCCCTCAATATACAAGATAGTTTAGTGCCTTCATGGAGGCATAGGTGCTCCAGGTAGACACCAAGGGCGCCTAGCTTAGTACATTCAATACTAGTTCACACATTTAATAGTTAGATGTGAAGACATTAGTTTTGCCACATAAAGTTCTTTTTGGATGTGGATCTTGAATACTCAGGGAATTCTATACTGCCTATTTTTTATCCTGCACAAATCAGGAAGTACTATAGTCTGTGGTTTTTACAGAATGGTTCCTTTTGTTGCCATTAATACATACTGAATTTTTAGTAAATTCCAGTATTTTTTGTCTTGGATGCTTTTCCACCCTGTGCAGAATTCATCTTAAGTTTCCCTAAAAATCCGTAGAGTTTATCGCTACCTTTTTTTTTTTTGTTGTTTTGTTTTGTTTTTGGTTTTAATAAGGACTTTCTAACCATGTTCATACTGCAAAATAGACTAACAAAAAACATCCAACCAACCAAAATCCCTGTTAAATGTTTCCTGCACCAAAAAATAACTAGAGTTAATGGGAAAGGTAACCATTTTCTCATCAGTCACTGAGAAACAATTCCAGTGTTTAGTTACTATCAAGTGATCAGCCAATATGAGTCAAGATATTTGTGGACCACAGGTGAATTTAGCTCCAGCACTGTTGCTGGGATTCACTTTATTAAATACATATATTTAAACTGTAGGTGTCTACATTTGTTCTAATCATCTAGACTGCCTCTTTATACAGTAGAGAAGAACAGTTTCTTCTGGAGTGGACTTTTACATACTAAGGTCCATAAAAAATTCCTGAAAGTGCCTTTTCATTTCCTTGAAGTATAAAGGAAGTCTACCCTGACTGGCTCAAGTTTAGGTATTGTAGATACCTAAAACTACGTGAGATGTATTTACTGCATAGTGGTAAAATGTTTCATTCTGGTTTCCACTCAAAAATAGCATGTGTTCGTATATCTGCATATCAGATATATACCAAGATCTAATCTAAAAAAAGTAGCTTTCAGCCCTGGAAACCACAAGTACCTTTGATCACACTTAGTTCCCAAAAAGTTAACACTATATATAGGCATTCACAATAACTGATGCATCATGGATCTTCAAACTCCTCCTGGACCCCTGTTGAACAACATTCTTTTATGCTTTGGCATATAATATACTATATTTGATTTGAACTGTCATTAAATATTATAAAGCTTCCAAGTTCCTTAGTGTGCACATTGCCATTTAACTTGGGTTTATGCCTTGAGAGTTTGAAACAGTGGGATTATTATTTTGAAACAAGATTATTACTGCTACATCAGTGTACTTCCTGTCTTCATGTAGAATTTTGAAGAGCTTCAAACTGAAGTGAGAAAACTGCACAGCTTTAAAAGTTTGAAGAGGAATACTGAATTGTGTCAAATTATACCTCTGCAGTTTCAGTCTAAGACTACACAGGATGTTTCTGTAGAAAGAAGATAAAGAGGCTCAAGGTAAGGTACCAGAAAGGAGCAGCAGCAGAAATAATGATCTTCTGGTGCCCAGCCATTGTTAGTTTTATGATCAGTTGTGGAGAACATTCATGTGAACAGATAGCTCCACTTAAAGCAAGGAAATATATAGCTTTGTAGTTCGAATGATTGTGAGATGTGATATGACATAACTTGGTAGAAATTGTCCAGACTGAAAAAAATGGCAGCGGCTTGGAAACTCATTCTCATAAAAAGATATTTTCTTTACAATTATCATGGACAGTGTTACAAAAAAAAAAAAAGTCATGTTACTAACCTGCAATCTTAACATCTCATGAGGGTAGCTGTGGTACTAACAGACTTATCCTTTCACCTACGCTTCTACTTCCTTTCATTTCTTTCTTTCAGCTGTGATGTTCAGCCTAGAGAGAGGAAACTTTATTTCAAGATTATTTTGAAACTGAAGAAAACAATAGTGTTTTAACAAAAAGAACAACAATATTTATATAGAACAACAATATTTATATAAAAGTTTAAGAGTATACAGCCATGTCCTTGGCAAACAACAAATTACAAGAAAAGTGTGATTAAATGTGCTCAGTGTTATCTCAAGCCTCTTGAATAATGCAACAGCCTGTTGTCATCATAGCAGTTGCTCTATCTTTGTTCTCACTCTAGCCAGTTTCTGAACAGTGATGAAATTTGCTTTCTTAACTAAGTAAGAGATACACAAGTTCTGAAATTATTTGATAAAGCAAACTTCCTTTTGCTGTCACTGTAACTGGAAATCCCTTCCCATTACTTTTTTTCCCCCAAGACTCATAGAAGATGTCTGGAATAATTAGTCTTTCCTCCACTGGTTCTTGAAGCAGAACATCATTTTAAGGTTGCAGATGCAAATACAATTATAAGCTAGTTCCCTTTATAGGCAGTGATGCATGATCTTTCAAATGGATAACTCCTGTTTTCTAGGGTAGCTGGTTTAGGGTAACTGTCACGCAGCACACTTAAATGCTCCTATTTCTCTACACTGACAAACCTGGATAACTACTTTAGACCAGCTACAGATTTGGACTGCTACAGTTGGACCATGTTAATTCCATCCTCAGGAATTAGAGTCACGTTAGTCATCTTTCCCAAATCCCTTTCCCTCCAGATATGTTTTGATTAGATGGAAGGCAAAGCCAAATGTCATATGTCTTCTTATTGTATTTTTGGAGAATGACAACAAAACTTTTTTAGTTCCAAAGTATCTACCATCAGTGTGACTGTGCCACTGGGGACTAGTGTGACTTTGTAAGGAACATCAAGCCAAGGTTTGGCTGCTGGATAATCACTCCAGTGATTGTATAATGAATATGAAGCATGGCAACAGAAGAGGATGGATGACTTGACAGTGCTGCCAGCAGTCAGACATGCCAAAGAGATAGGAGACATGAAGGAAAGAAAGAAATGAAGAATGGAAGGCACAGAGATTGAGGAGAATCACAAAAGGACCATAAAATGCTGCTACCAGAATATCTGAAAAGAATGGGTAAGACATGGATTTTTCACAGGATGTGCTTAAGAGAGTATGCAGTTAGAAGAGGGAAACCTCAGTAACATAAACATCTGTGGTTTTGTTTCTGCATAATCATGGACTACAAAATATGCAAGCAATACTTTGGAAAGGAAGAACTAGCAAATGAGCAACAAACCAACAAACCATTAGCAACACAGACTTTATATTCAAGGCTCTGAAACAAGAGCAGATGCAGTACAGTAATACTTATAAGAGCCCATAGTTACAAGGTTTTATGTATATCTGATGCTTTCACAAATCTGACACAATTCTAGTGCAACTGTATACCCACTTTTCTAGATGAACTGAATTTAAATGGAAGTGAAGAGAAATGAGATTTTTATTTCCTCAGTAAGTAAAAAATATTAGAGTTGAATGCAAAGACAGTGGACTCGATGTATCATACAACAGTCCAAATTTGCCATACCACGCGATCATTCAACATGATTATAGTCTTCAGGTAGCTTGCATATATGACGTAAAATATCACCTCTAATGTAGTAACAGGCCATCAGGAAGAAATTCAGTTGGTTGGTTGTAAGTAAATGACATTTTTGTAGCCCATAATTCATAACATCCCAAATATAGGAAGCTGATCCACCCCCCCTAAAGATGATAAGCAACATGATGTATTCACAATGACCCAATCAAATGAAAGAGAGCGATACTGCTACAGTTCAGATGAATCAATTAGAAATGTCATCTTGCTAGAAGGTACTTTTCACCACAATCTGCATTGCTCAGAAAGCAGTTCAATTAAACAGATAACACTGTCCAAACAGAAAATTTCCCAGATGTCCAGTTTAAAGACCAGGTTTAAAATGTGTGTGCATCTTATTTTAAATTTGATTATAACATGGATTTCTGCTGAAAGGCATAGAAGTTTGTTTAAAAGAAATATTTCAGTGATATATATTAATTTCTTCCAGAGGTAATTGACAGCATAGAAGAAACCATAAAACTTAAGGTAGGAGAATTTAAAATTAATTGTTTGAGACAGAAGTTTTATGGGAAGAAACTGAAACAACAAAAAAAATATTCCATTCTGTTTATGTTAGGGTTTTGCAGCTTCCAGCTGGTTAGAACATTTTTGGCCTTTGGTCTTATGAAATGGTATAAATGACACTAGCTGAAGTTGAAAGGTCTCAAAGAGTGTTGGTAACCTCACAGTATGTTAAGTTGGGAGAAAAGCACATTTCAGGGCTTTTGTGTGTTTTCTGATATGTGAAACAACTAAGCTTGTGAAGCTTTCATTTTGCTGTAACCCTTGGAAAAAAATTACGACTGTTTGAGCCTATTGTCACCCTATTGGTCTCTCACTTGTAATAATTTGTGAACACTCAACCTAAGTGAATATATGTAGAAAACCTTCAGAATGACTAGTGCTGTGACTCTAAGGGTGGAAGTGGCTTATGATAACTTTTTGAAAATTTTATTATATAAGGTCTGATACCTTTCTGGATGTCTAACATGCTTTATTATTCCAAACACTTTTCTTATTCAATTCTTTTGTAATAAACTTAGTTTATGAAAATGTTAGTATAAGTAAGTGAGCATGATATGCAATAATAAATTATTATCAGGCTAACTGTGCATGCATTCTCACAAAAGCTGGAAGTATCCTGAAAGAACACTTATTTCTTTACAAATATCTGGAACTGGCTATCAATAAAGACATAATGCCAGAAAGAAAGTCATCATTTCCAAGAGAAGGCCATAGGTTCTTGACTACTGTCACTTAATAGTTATATCTATCACAGTCTTTACAGTTTCCAAAATGAACATGTATGATATATACACCATACATGAAATGAATGGTATTTATGCCATCATAATAAAACAGCAGTAATACTTAACAGGACATTACATTGCATTGCCATTGCCTTTACTGATTATTAGTAAAAAGTTTTCAGGTGATCCCCTAAGGAAACAAGACTCCTGTGACAACAGTCACTGTGTGGGTATGGTAGTGGATATGCTACTAACTTAACTTCAGTCACTTCCTGCTTAATGTCAGTCACTTCTGACAGAGAGCTGGAAGTATTCAAAATATGTAAGTTCTTATGGTTTTCATAAAAGTAGGTACTTGGGAAGAAAAGACCATATTAATCTAAATAAAAGAAAGGCTTCAGCATGAACTCAGCCCATCATAAAGGCCAGGGAATGCAGAGAGGAAAGAGCTGTATGATTGCAGATGTGTGTACCACTGGGAAAAAAACTGAAACCAACCAACCAACCAAAAAAACCCAAACCAAACCAAAAACAAAAGGAAAAAAAACAAACCAACCAAACAAACAAAACACCACAAACCACAAACAAACAAAAAACCCTGACCAACCAAAAAACCAAACAAAAAACCCACCAAAAAATACCCCAACAAGCAGCTTAGGCAAAGATTCTCAATTCACTACCAACTACAGTCTTGTCAGTAAGAGAATTCAATTTACCTGACTTAACATCTTATTTCCACCTAGAGATTAGATAAGAGCTGCCTGACCAGCACTGGCCATTTGAAAGTTATTTATCCTAAACTAGTCATAAAGGCTAAGCCTGTAGTGCTGAGTGAATCAGAGCTAGGGACAAGCCCCAGGCCTTAAAAGCAAAAAGCACTGAATAGCTGTGACTAGTAGCACTGTTGGCTCTCCAGGAAACTTCGGTACTTACTTGAGGACTGATTCTGCAGAGACGTGAAACTTAGGTGTAAGGTATCTAATAAGGATAAATGTAGTTCTGTTTCAGATATTAATTGCTTCTGTTACTCACAGAACAACTTTAATCATTCATTGCATCTTCATCTTATACAGTGGATTTGTCTGGGAGAAAAAAAGTTATAACAAGGCACTTCCAGGAAGATGGTAAAGAATTAAGTAGTGCAAATAGGTAGGCATCTCCAGAGACTGAGATGAATCATCCTTGGAAAGACTTATCTCTGCTGTTGATCATAGTTGAAATGTAAGCAATAAGCTTAGACTAGACAATCAGCTTTTAAACAGTTTGTATTAGGTATGATTAATCCCATCCTGTAAGCTACTGAACTGCTCTCAGGGCACCTCAGTTCCTTGTACAGTCAACGAGGAAGGCTAGGGGTTTTTTTAAGATGCCATAAGGAAATTCAATTAGTTTAAGTTTGCTTGTTAAACTTAAGCAGGCAGAATCACTCTCTTGAGGCCTTTACGTGAAACAAACTCTTACTATTGACTGTCCAGGAAACTTAAGCACTTGTTTCAGAAAGATTGCTTCAACAAACTCAGGGTACTTAGGTCTAAGGTTTCTAGTAAAGGTGACCAGACTGCTCTTTCAGATTTTGTTAGTTCCGGTGCTCAGTGAAGAACCTTAGCATCATCAGAACAATTAAAGTTTAATATTTAGCATTAAAAGTAATGTTTATACTGTCATTTTTTGCCATCTGTTACCACAATGTCAGAAGATCAAAAAATAACCAAAGGCATGCAAGAGGAGACAAAACATTCTAAAATGTCAATTTTTTTCACCCACATTATTAGCATCATTTGCATTATTAACACTAAGGACTCATGTAAATTGAGGAACATTTCCCAGCTGGTGGATCCAGGTGTGTAATCCAGCTGCTTTCTGGTTGGATGACAGCAGTTTTATCCCTTTGGTTGAGTAAAGAAGAAGCTGTGCCATGTCCAGGAAGGCCCCTTGTTTGGCACACCTTTTTCATAGTTTAGGCTGTGAGGATTTAAACAAAAGTTTAAGAATGTCAGCTTGGGAGGTGTGTGTTTATATATACAGACACATACCCACATATATATATAAGTATTTCTTTAGGTACATTCATAAAACATTTTAGGAGCTTTGAAAATATCCTGTTAACTAGTATTACATTAAAGCTAGAAGCCACGTGCAAATAAATAATACAGTAGGAATCAACCTCACTGATGATGAGGATGAGGTCTACTTGATGAACTTGCTCTGAACAGCAGGGTAAGTCAGGATGACAGTAATAGCAGATAAAAAAAAAAAAAAGTATGAAAGGCAAATCAAATTGCTCAAGGCTGCAGCACTGTGAAGGCTTGGGTTAAATAGTAGTGTTTTCCTGTACCTGGGGAAGCTTGGAACTGATTCCAAAAGGCAATACTCTGGGATGGGCTATAGCTGAATTGTTTCCTCAGTTTTTATGGCTAACATACACATTAAGAAATCCTTATGGACAACCATTAGCAGACTTGAAGGAATTATTTTAAGGCATATTCTAAATTTGCCTTTTACTTTTCTTCTTCTCTTTTTCCTTTATGAATGGCTTTTGTAACTTTTTTTCAATTTTTTTTTCATTGAGCAGTTTGCCCTTCTCCTTTGCTAGGACAAACTTGGTTCCTCCTTTAGGCTTGTCTGCAAACTTAAGCAAAATCTCAGATAATAAACAGGTCACAAGCACTCCCATTAAAGTGATGCTCTTTAATTGGTTATCCTCTGGCTACCAATCATCTAGGGCAAACCCTGAGGCTACAGCTATATAAACAAATAAATAAATAAATAGGGCAAGGGCTGGTCTACTGGCCCTGATGTCAGTGTCAAACACAGCCATAAAGTTAAAATTACTTCTCATTCCCACACAGGATTGCCTCTTGCTTACTGTCTAGTAGTGAACAGTCTCTGTCAAGTGGTATTTCCTAGACAGCACCTGAAAATTGTCTGACAGAGCCCAAGTTAGCAAGGACCAAAAGTATAGGAGCTGTCGTGCTAGCAAATCACATTGTACTGGAGATCGCGTGCTAGTAGCACTTGAGCATCTGCTGTATGCCCTCACCCTGTTTATTAGTACTATAGACGTAGCAGCAGGGTCCAGGCATGATTCAGGGCACAGCATTTTTAACAATTTAACAATTCCTTAAGTTACAGCATTTTTAGGTGTTGTGTAATAGAACTTCTCCATGCTAGGAGCTGAGAAGTAAAGCTAAAAGAAAAATATCAATATCACCCACTTCCTCCCTGAATATTTTAAGGTTTCTTCCAAGCCTGCTTTCCCTTCCATCTCCTTCCTGTGAAATCATGCTAGGAAAAAAAAAATAAATAAAAAGGGAAACATCAACCTTTAATAGAGTTACTATTTCCAATATAAACCAAAACCCAAACCTCTAAAAAAGACCATCAGTGGAGTTATGTATAAAGTCCCACTTACAGCATATAAGAAGTTATCTATTAGTGGTGCTGAAAAAGAATCCCACTTATTAAATTATATTGCATTATGGATAGCTATATTCTTATGATATTCAGAATAGTCAAATACTTTGGTCACTGATGTACAATGTATTACTTGTCTTAGCTATTGTATGTTACAAAGTACCTAAAATATAAAAAAATACCTAAAAATACCTAAAATATTCACAAGTGGCTGCACTCATCAAATTCTATAATTTAATTAAAAAAGTAAAGAAATACACAGAAGTACAGATATGTTTGGAATCAGATCTATGTTTTCAACAGTGTATTTTCAGTAATGCATTTTTTTGGCTGGAAACCAAGAATCAAGACTTTTAGCTCATCATGGGTTGCTAAAGAATCTGGTTCAGATGAGCTGCCACTGCCAATGCTGCTTGAAGGCTGATATTCTAACTCACAAAGCAGGATTTCATCTTACTCAACATTTATATAAAGATTCAGTAGCTTTTTCAATCTGTAGTATCTGGGATATCTCTTTTACTTTTTTAGAAAGGAATAGCTAAAATGTACTTCAACAGAATTCAGTTTTGGTTGGCAAAGTTTTGTCTGTAATGTCATCTGCATAATACTTTCTCTAAAGAGTTCAAGCATCCTTAATAGGTATTTACGATGCTATGCTGTCAGTTCCTCAGCCAAAGCCATTTACTAGTGCCACTGTGTAAATATCAAGCAGTCTGAAGTGGAGTAAAACTGATCCGTGTAGTTTTTCATTTCTGGACAACCATTTGTTTAAGAAAGACACAGACTTTAGGGTAAGTGAAATAAGTGGGTGCAAAGCCAGCCAAAATGAAATTACTTTTCCAAACAGACATAGCAACAGTAACTGCACATATATTTTCAGTTCTATAATTTTACTTTCTAAAAATAGGAAAGCTAGTAAGTTAAATAATAGTTTTTTTAAAGTTCCTACTGGCAATATTTTGATAAAGATGTCACCTGAAGATGACAGTGCTACTGAAAATTGTAGAGCTGCAAGAGTTGGAAATTAAAGGTTCAACCTTGAGAAGATGTATTTATTTATCCATGGAAATATTAATAATGTATTCATCTTTGTCTCAAACTGACATATGATGGATCACTCTACGCCTGCCGTGACTATCTCTATAGTAGAATTCAGTCTATAATCACCCAATATTGCAGGTTTTTCCACCAGAGGAAATATTAACAGAATGATTGTATTGTAAAACAAAGACTGAAACAGCTTCTCATGCTGATTAGCAGATAGCTGAACATCATTAGTGAGTCTCCTGAAAATGTGAAGGGTCAGAAAAAATCATTCAAAAGATGAATGCTTGTCTGAACCGTTTGTGCCTGGAAGCCTGGGCTTGAGATTTTGTTGAAATAATTCTGATGTAATATGGAAAAAACCAGAAGTGGAGAGCAAGACAATGCAGTCAGAAACTCAGACATGGAAATAGCAGTGCGGAGACAGTAAAAAAGGGAATAATGTGAGAATTTGGAAAGGACCTACAATGATCATCTAATCCAACTGCCTCTGAGAGTTTCCCTAGTCATCAGGCCAATGGATGTTTAATTTGTAAAGTTAGATTTACTGAAGATTTCTCTCTTCCTCTACTGCTGTAGAAACATGGAAATAGGTCTACATTATCTGTTTAAAATTAGTTGTGTTAGAAAGTCAGGTGACATTAACCATTGCTGCTTTTTTTTTAAGTAAGTGAGAATTTTACTAGGTTTTGTGGGTTTTTTAGGTGGTGCAGTAGATGCTTAATACAACTTCACATTTACAGAAAACAAAACTTTCTTGTTACATTTTTTATTTTCAGGCCTTTTTTTTTTCTACAATGGATTGTATTTCACAGATGTACAAGTTGATGCTGACTGGTCACAAAAACTCTCATGAATATATATAACCCTCCTTTAACAGTCTGCAATATAAGCTTTGCTCATATTTTCTACCTTTTCCAATAAGATAAAGATATGAGATAAAATTCTGGAAACTGATATGTCTCTCAGTTATACTGATCAAGATATACTTTAAAATTACAGACTGTGAGTGCTGTACTATTTTTATATGTATGTTTTTGAGGCAGTGACATCTTCCAAGCACAGAGGAGCCCCAGGTACACATGGCTTTGGAACATGCTCTTGTTACACTATGTCCTTCCCAAACTCAGTATTTAGCACAATACATACTCAAATGCTTGTTCATTTAAGCACAGTTCCAGCTACATACACAAATCTTCCTGTTCAGCTATTTCTGTATGTATTTTGGTTTTCATGCATGCATTTGTCCTCTTGAAGTGATGAAGATTTCCATTTGAGACATACTGACGCCCATAGAAATTACTTTACAATACCTGTAAATATTTCAGAACAATGATTTAAAATCACAGAGGGGAAAAAAAACCCAAGCCAAATTAAAAAAAAAAAAAAAAAAAAAAAGTAAAACAAGAGAGAGAGAAATTCTAATATTTAGTAATGCCAGGTACTGTAGATAAAATTAATGCTGGTGTATTTTCACAGTTATTTAGGCTCCGATAGACTTAACTCCAATGATGGTGAAACTGTTACATGGCATAATATATAATCCAATAAATCTAGCTTTTTAGAAATGTCAGTAAAATCTACTGTACTGATTTGTATTTAAATACAAGGCAAAGCTCTAAAGGATGGCTGAGTGTCAAAGGGCAAGATGTGTTCCACTCATTTCTTTTGCAATCAGTGTAAAGAAATGGGTGATTCATTGGTCTAATTTATCACACATTGAGAAAGAAACCTAAATCTGGCCAGATAAATTGTACCCCAAAAGTTCTTCTCTACTTTGATTACAAGCAGAGGCTAGGATGACTAGCTCAGATGCAGTTGTCACACGACTGATGCCTAAAATCTGCTCAGCGGAGTTTTACCCTAAAAATCATGTGGAATAAAACTTCATTGATTGTGTGTACCTGAAAGTTTTAAGTGTGAAAAATCTGAGAACTTTATGAAGGTTTAAAGTGAAACCTAAATTCAGAGATTAATTTAACGTGCAAAATAACCTATTAATGGAAAGAATAGTTTGTCTTCCAGTTTTAAGGCTTAAAAGCTGTTACTCTTTCCAGCTGTTCTGAAAGTAATGGGATATGATCACAACCCTTCCACCCTCTGTCATTCTCTGATGTTACTCTGTGCTCTCAGTTATTCCCATATATTTCCATTTGTGTTGGCATCATGACAGGTGTCAATAGTGCTTGAATAAAACCTGCATGCATTTTTTTATTCTTCGGTACAGATTGTAAAATATGGAGTGTAATTATGTTCTCTATAATGCTGGGATAAAGTGGGGGTATTAGCTTTGTTTTATTTTCACAACAATGCAGAGTTAAATTTAGGTGAAATGATTTTTTTCAAATACGTCTTTTTCTAAAATTCATTTCTTAGTTACCAGTTTGTCCACATAATGAATAAGAACTGTATAATTATTTTTCATAAGCACCACTTTCCTGTCTCTAAAGCGTAATACAGTCTGTAAAATTATTTCTACCATTTAAAAATTATTTATATTCTCTTTATATTTTGAAGAGATCCAACATTATCCTTCTCATTAAACCTAATTTTTTCCATCTTTCTATGTATATATTGTCTTTTAGTAAACCTGTAAGCGTGGCATTTGTTTCACTAATTTCTTAAATTTCAAACATAAGGACTTTGGCACACTCTGAAATATGAAGAAGAACCATTTGATCACCAGAAAGCAGTTCAAAGTTTAATGTATGGCTGGATGTTGCAGTTATTAAGTAGACACTGAAACATTTCTAAAATAAAACCACTCTGTTTATAGACTTGCTTCAAAAACACACTCTTATATAAAACAAAACAAAACAAAGTAGAATCCAACATTATTAATTGCAAAAATTTGCATTTGGTTTAACTGGGAAAATGATCTCCATCCAAATGTCATTAAAAGCACCCATCTAAGGCTACTTACAGTTCATCTGTGTTTAATTCCAGAAGTGTTCAACTCTATTCTCCATTATAAAATGTCAACTTAATCATTCCTGTGTTGGTATTTCCTTAACATTTTTTAAAGCTGGGAAAAAAAAAAATCCATATAAATCATTAAATCTTATTTAAATTTGGTTTTGGATGCTTGTGAAAATTTCTAAATCTCAGAAAGTACATCTACAGTATCAAATGGCATCCCTCCCCAGTTCACTCCTGAGCCCTCATTTCCTTCTCATTCATGCAATGTAAACCTTAGGTCATTTATGGGCTTTCTTCTGGTAAAAAAAAAATAAATAAATAAAAAAAAAAAAGTACCCAATTTCTTCTGAAACAAAGCCAGATATAGTTTTAGGGATAATTCACTGTGCTGGCAGTTCTGATAGTATTTAGGTGTAACACTATATGGCTCTTAGCAGAAAACTTTGTAGTCTACTTGTGCATGCATGCAAATGCATATCCCCACCAAAGGTTTGATAAAACAAATGTGTATGAAGCACAGTCAGTGCATACACAAGCACATTCATCATCACAATGCTAACAAAATGAAAACATTCCATTGGTTTAAGTTGGAAAACATAAAAAAATGGCCTTTATCCTGTAAAGGGCTTGATAACTTTTTCCTAGGCTCCCTTTTTCATGCTTAGTTTGAGCTGCCGTATGTCTGTTTCTGTGACATTGGAAACAGCTGGTGAAATCCTGGTGGAGGACAGTACACACCCACTCTGGTGTTTACATCTCATTCCTCTGTGTTGCTGTGCCAGGCTCGTTGCTAGCACATGCACTGTCTAAACTTAGTACAAGAGGGAAGTAAGACTTGTGAAGTTTTTTACCAAGGCTCCTAAAGGTTTAAGGGGGATGGACCCCCCCATCTGCAAAGGAAGAATCACCCCCTGGCTCACCGCAGGAGGCTGTGTGGATGGGACCACAACCCTTCCACCCTCTGTCATTCTCTGATGTTACTCTGTGCTCTCAGGTATTCCCATATATTTCCATTTGTGTTGGCATCATGACAGGTGTCTTTCCTCAAAAATACTTAACACCACTAATAGTGCTTGAATAAAACCTGCATGCATTTTTTATGTTTCGGTACAGATTGTAGAACGCTATTAGGGTCATTAAGGTGATGAAAAATGTCATTCAGACATACTACATTTTCTATTACCACTTTGCTTTCAGAGGGGATTGACAATTGGCACCCCATCCATGGTAAGGAATTCCCTCAGGCCATTCTTCACCTCTTAGAAATGTGTTAGTACATGTTTCTCCCTCAGTTACCTTACATACTGAAAAAGGAGCTTATGAAAAAGGAGCTTGTGTAGGTAAGATCTACTCCTTGAGGAAAACTTGATATTCCTTATCTTCCTTGAGTAAAGTTAAGAGACTAAGCCATGGCACTCCTGATGGAAGCCAGCTGAGGGCTCTGAGCACAGCCATTCCAACTGACACTAATCCTAAAAAAAATTTCTGCAGGTATATAGAAGTAACAAATACTGTAAACTGTGTTAAGCCACTTACGTAGATGAGCTTTTTGAAGAATGAGAAGGAAAAAAAAAGTATCGAGTTGTAGATTTAATTTATTTCTTTTTTATTAATATCCTAAAGTGTATGTTTAGTCTGTGACTGTTGAATCATAGAGAACTTTTCAGATTAAATCTTTGTTACTTCAATCATGAACTCTCATACTTCTGTATCTTATAAAAAAGTACCTTTTTTTTCTTGGCTAAAATGCAGTAAACCTGGGATGCTCTTTTCATGTATTGACCATTGCGTATCAATCGATAGTGATTTGATAAAAACACCCTACTTTCTTAACTGCCACTGTTAAACACCATTTGCAAAAATGCAAGATTTCACATCTGCTTACTCTTTCCTTCCTTGCTACATACTGCAGTTGGATATTTTTCATTGTAGGTGCCCACAGAAATGCTTCAGTTTTCTACTTTGACTAAAGCTACAGTTTCTGATGAAACTGAGACTCAGTTTTGCTTTGTAAGATTAAAAGCATGAAAAAACTTCTTTCAGGACTAAACTGGAATTTGTTAGATTAACTTTTTGTTCAAGACTCATGTCTGTTTCTGGAGGAGGCCACTTGGATATAGTCAAGCGTATTATCACAAATTAAATTCATTTTGTGGTTAATATGGCATCTTGATAAATTAGGCTCTGTAGTCAGGAGTTAATAGTTATAATTCTCGTCGGTAGTGCTCGTCTTTGGCGATACTGAGGTAAGATTTCTGTGTTGTCTAGATTCAGATTTACCACTTGATTATCCCTAGTATATATTCAGAGATCTACATCTTACAACCAGGAGACATAACACCTACTTCACAGAATTATTATCTTTTAACAGCACATGATGTCAAAGGCAAAGTTATGGTCTTTTTAATACTAAGATTTAAAGTGCTTTAAAAATCCTACCCATAGCTATTGAGCCAAGAGACTCAAAATAGGTCAGCTAATTTATTTCTTAAGTAGTTGCAGGACAAGGAAGCTTATAAGCCAATACTCCTGTGTTAAGGTTTATCCCAGAGGAATTTTTCTCCATCATAGAAACATATGAATGCGTAGTTTCATTCATCCAGCTATAAATGTATTTACAAATGCTGAGACATACAGCAGTAATGTATAACTGTAATAAACCATATTTTGTACTGTATACTTTGTACAACAAAATTACAAAAACTTACTGGTAAATTACAGTGCATTTTTGCACTTTTCTGTATATTCTTAATTTGTGTTAGATAGCCAGAACTGTCAAACTTGGCAAGCATACAAATCATGGAGTCACTAAACATTGGTTTGAAGAGGTTTCTGGAGATCATTGAGTCCACTTTCCTACTTGAAACAGGACTATTACCCCACTCCAAGTTCAGCTTTGATGTCTGAAGCCCCCCAAGGACAAGCTTCTTGATGTCACTGACAATTTCTTCTAGTCTTATGTTTTTACACTATTGTCATCTTCATAATGGCCCTTCAAGCAATTACAAGCAATTATCAGGTCCTTCCTTAGCTTCCTCTTCCAAATATCACACAAGCCAAGTTGCTCAAACCATTTTTTTAGGATGTGTTTTAAGCCCTGACCATCTTGGTCATCCATCACTGGATCAGCTTTTCCTGTAACTGGGGGGCCTCAACAATGACTGCCCTGTGTCAGCTCCTCCCTAACAGTGTCAAGTAGAGGGGAATAGTAACTTCCATCAGTCTGTTGGCCATCTGCCTCATAGTGGGGCCTAGTATGTGGCTGGCCCATGAGAACATGCTCTGGGCTCATGTTGACCATGGCATTTGCTGGTGCTTTCCTGGACGCCTGGCCTCGGCCAATTGCTCATGGACCAGTGGGGCTGTGGGGTGATGCCATCTCAGGTGCAGACCTCAGTCCTTCCACAGACAGAGCCCCAGGAGGTTTCTGTCAGCCCCCTACCACTCTTGAGAGCTTTCTGGCCTGTGACATCCCATGGAACAAATAATCACCCCAGCAGCATTCACCAGATAGGAAATATTTAAGCAATTATTCTGTGAAAGTAAGAGTTCTTTGTTCTTGAAACAGAAAGTAGTGTAGTGATGTCAGGACGGGGCATGCATCAGCGAGCAGCGCCGTTACAGATCCCACGGGTGCTTCCTGGCGAAGTAGATGTGTGACTCGCATTTGGCTACCCAAGGCTGTAACCTGCCGAGAAAGAGCGACGGGAAAACGCTGCCCACTGCCCTCTCAGCCCTTTCCCTCCCGCCGCAGCTCCCCACAGCTCGTCTCCTCCCGGGACACGCGTTCCTTCGCTTTGTCGGGGAGAAGCCTGTACCGACCGTAGCCGAGACGCTCATCCGCGCCGCGCCGAGCCGCG
>JAAGNO010030029.1:7961-49106 GCA_033439905.1 Ceryle rudis | reverse complement strand
GGTCTGGGGGCCCTGACGTTGTCCCCGTGCTCATCCCCCTCCCCACTCAGGGCCTGGGAGGTGAGTGGAAACGGGGGGGGGGGGGGTTGGAGCTCCCAGTTCCTCTGGGGGGTGGTGCCTCCAGCCCCGCCCTGTGCCCCACCTCAGAGCCACAAGTGTCCCCTCAACGGGGTCGATGTGGGGGTCACAAGGACCTTTTGGGTGGTAATGGAGGGTGAAGCCCCACCCAGAGGGGTGTGGGTGGGGCTAGAAGGGGCGGAGCAGTCCCCCCCAGCCCCTGCACCACCCTGCAGAAGGCAAAGGCCACAAGGAGAAGCTGGAGCTGGTGGCCTCCTTCGCCTTCTTCGGCAACGTCATGTCCATGGCCAGCGTCCAGCTGGCGGGGGCCAAACGCGACGCTTTGCTCCTCAGCTTCAAGGACGCCAAGGTGGGCACCCCCCAACCCTCCTCCAAACCCCTTGGGGGGTGTTTGTGAGGGGGAAGGGGCCTCCCAGTAACCCCAGTCCCCTCCCAGCTCTCGGTGGTGGAGTATGACCCTGGCACCCACGACCTGAAGACCCTCTCGCTTCACTACTTCGAGGAGCCCGAACTCAGGGTGGGTGACAAGGGACAGGAGGACAACGGGGTGATGAGGAGGTGACCAGGGACAAGGGGACAACAGAGTGACGCAGGGGTGACAGGTGCCAGGGACGTTGACACGGCAGTGGGGTGATGGGGGTTGAAGTGATGGGGTGTGACGCAGTGACAAAGACTGCGGTGAGGGGGTGACCAGGGGGGATTGACACAATGGTGGGGTGATGAGGGTGATACAATGGTAAGGGGGTGACAAAGGAGGTGGGGGGGTGAGTCAGTGATGAGGTGACAGGGATTGATGAGGTGACATAGTGGCAAAGGAGGTGACAAGGGTGTGAGTGATTGACACAGTGATGGGGTGACACGGTGGCAGGGAGTGGCTTGGTCACAGTGAGGGTGACACAGTGACAAGGGTTACACTGACTGGGACTGACCTAGTGGCAGGAGGGTTGACACGGTGATGGGGTAGCATGGTGATAAAGGAGGTGACACAATGAGTGGAGGAGTGACAGTCGTGGGGGTTGACAGGGTTGCAGTGGGGGTGAGGGGGTGGTAGGGGGCTGGGCTCTGTGGGGACGTGGGGGGGGGGGGGCAAGGGGCATTTTCTCCCTGTCCTCACCCATGTATTGAAATATTAATGGTGTTTGTGCATGCTCCTGTGTTAGCAACACATCTCCAGAGCTCGATCTATAAAACCTCTGGTCAAAACACTTAAGGCTGCGGTACCAGCTGTGCAGAAGAAGGGAATGGCAGCACTGCAGAGGGCAGGGGCAGCAAGGACATGAAGAAGTGCCTCGGGGAGAGGCTGCAACCGATGCGAGCTGCAGCTCACCCCCCATCTCTGGCAAGTGAGACCCTCTCTGCCTCCACCTTTCCTGTGAGCCATATGTCACCGTGGCTCATCCGGCACCGGTGGATGCACGGCCGACAAGAGGAGAGCGGCTGCAGAGACCATGGTCTATTTGGGAACTCCAAAATCTTCAGGTGCACCTGATCTTCTTCACCCCTGACAATTACATTCTGCAATTATGCCCCTTAATCACAAATTTCTGCAAGTTCCAACCCTTGCTTGCAGAACTTTGCCTTGGGAACAACCACACCAGAGCATCTCTGCTCCTGTGTCTCTGTCGCGCCATGCTGAAACCCCCCAAACGTTGCCTGTCCATTGGGATGCTGTTGTGCAGCACGGGAGGCTCTTTGCAATGAGTCCGTGTACTGTATACCTCTGTTACTGCCTTGGAAGTGCTTATATGACACCTCGTTATTTTGCCTTAGCCGGTAGCCACAGCGGGATGGCTGCATTATATATTTTATCATAAAAACAAAAACAACGACTACAACAGAGTCTTAATAAAAACATGTCTCTCTCTCCGGTGCAGAGCGCGAGTTAAACACTGTGGAACACCAAGCAATTTGTAGCGCCTGCACACGCTATCATGCAAACGTCCCCAAAGTGCCCCATGAAAAACTCAGTAACATCAATAAAATCAACACCAAATAAAAAGCTGCCTGGCTCAGTGGCAACCTCTGTTCAAGGGAAGCACCTCAGCTGCCTTTCGAACAGGCTGAGCGTGAGAAGCATCTCCACGTGCCGGGCAGGGCAAGGGCCCTCGTCTCCAAGAAGCCCGCTGTGATGAAGATGAACAAATGAGGGCCTGGAAGCAGCATCACCCCACGTCCGCTCTCTGGAGCAGCACCAGCCTTCAGCTGGTGAGGGACAGAATGTCCCCTAAAACTCTTACTCGCTTCTGTGCTGTCTGGTGCTGCCTTACTTGTCCCACCTGCCAGGACCTGAGTGCTCCAAGTCATGCTGCTTCTTTTATTCTGTACCCATCCATCCCTGAGATTCAAATTCATCCTCCTTTATGAAGAATTAACTTGTTGGAGCTGACTGATGAAGACTGGCAGGCTCTGGTGCTGAAGCGCTGCTCTAACAGGTTCATCGTGAAGTCCTGTAGGTATTCCTCAAAGAGTTCATGCTAATGTCTCACATTAAAATTCATATTTTATTTCTACATTGCTAGATGTGTCTCTTCAATCTTCAAGATACGCCCTTCAGAACTGTTGGGTTTTTTTGGGGGTTTTTTTTGGTTTTTTTTTTTTTTTTTTCCTTTTGGTCATGGATTGAACCTACCAGGGTAACAGCCGCCCATAAACAAGGGGTGGCACTGGCACAGGGTGGTGGGTTGTGCGCTCGCTGTGCACGATGTGCTTTGGGTCTGACTGGCAGCTAGGACTCGTCAAATTACATCCTCCGTCAAATGTGACTCACTTTTGTTAACGCAGGTACCAGACCCATCTTCCTTAACAATATAACCCTTTCTAATTCTCCCTTTGCTGACAGGAGCCAGATTGCACAGAAATACGAGTGGTTTTAGCTTTGCATTCTTGTGCAAGACTTTTCAATTTGCGAGGGGCGAATGGAGCATGAGCCCCGGCACGTGCCGGAGGAGCTGCTCCAAGGACACCTTCCACGTGAACCAGCTCACAGAGGAAGTGACTGGCATGAAAGTGGAGCTACAGGGGGGAAAGTCCTCAGTCATTTGGTGGGAATATTTTTTCCCCCCTTTCAATCCAGGCATATTTCATTCCCTGAAGTCCTGGGTAGATACGAGGCTACTGGAACCCGCTGAATTAGACACAAGTTCAGCGGGAACCTTAATTGCCTGGATTTCACTCAGACTGCCCCAACAGTCCAGCCCTGTGCCCCTCCACTCCTGCTTTCCTGACATGTTCTCCTTGGAATACCAGGTGTGTGCCAGAGGGGTTATTTTTTGCTTTCTGTGAGGGATGTGGCTCTGAGCAGGAGCGGCAGCGACAGGCCAGGCTCAGAATGCCACTCGCAATGGCCATCACCCAGGCCATGCAGGGAGTGAGCAGATGTCTTCATCCCGCTCCTGCCCCTGGATCTGATCCAAGCCAGATTGAAGTCAGTGGAAACCTTCCCATAGCCTCCCCCGGGCTTTCAGCCAGACGGTTAGTGGTGTATTGAGTTCCTAGGACGCGAGACAGAAAGACAGACGGAAAGCCCGAGCAGAGCTGCTGTGCAACGCCTGTATGAGTGTACAAGCGGTTTTTGCTCTGCCCAGGACATGAACACAGCCCTTAACAATGCTGCTGCCCATGGATCCACTCGAGACCTTCCCACGGAAATGCGGCGTTGCTCGGCACAGCAAGCCCCCTCCGAGCATCCTTGGTGGCGTGTGCGGCACGCTCCTGCCTGCATCTCTGTCTGCTCGGCGCTGGCACTTAGCTCAGCACCGTGGGATGGGAAGGGACAAGCTGCACAATGCCAGTGCCCATGGCCGTCAGTGCTGCCGAGGATGGATCTGCTCTCGCTTATTTACTTGTTTTCACTGGGCGGCACAGAAAATGACAGCTCATAAACTGCCTGCCGGTGACCTCCCTTCCCTGTGTCCTTTGAAGCTCAGCTCACCACTGGCTTTGAACCCCCTCTGTTTATTATGTGCAGCAGAGCTTCAGCGCTTCTCGGCTGACATAAATTATAGAGCATTAGTAGAAAGAAAAGGAGGAAGATAATGCAAAATGCCCTCCCAACTAACTTTGCTAATTAAACCACCTCTGAGGCCTTTCCAAACATCCCTATGTTACGACAACGTGAACAGCACATTCCAGTGAAACTATTTAATTGATATCGCACAGATAAAATTCAAATGAGACCATTATAGCTCTGTAATAGTGCCCGAGCCACTGCATCGCACTGAGCCTGAACAAGGCTTTCTTCACAGCCCAGGGATGGACGTCTCTGTCCTCACCCATCAATCCCTGTGAACACCCTATCAAAAGACGCTCAAACTAGTTTCTCCAGTTACTGAGATTTTTAATTGCTTCAGGTAAATATCTGAAAGGACAGGCTGCTCAGAGGGATGCCTGTGGAAACCTCTCCTGGTGAGTACCCTCCATGTGCTTTCCCTCTTGCCAAAGGAAGCAACCCTTTAGCATGTCCCAAAGGAAGGGGGATCCCTCCGAGCCCAGGTCACCGTTCCCCTGCCCACGCTCTCACCAAGACTCCCACAACACAGAGCGCAAACACCTCTGCTGGATCGTCCCACTCACTAGAGCTGACGGCAGCAAGCCTTCAGGCTGTGACGTTACAGCGTGTAAAACAGGAATTAATTGTTGTAACAAGAACAATATTTGTTCTGGAGGGTCTGAAGTTCTGAAATGACACGAGGATGAGGTGGACTCTGCGAGAGCAGCTCTTTTCAAGGAGCACTTTTTGTATTGCCTTTAGATAAAATAACCTTTCAGAAACCGGGAGAAGCATCCTCCCCCTCAACCCTGCAGTCACTGCTGTCCTCTGCTGAACATTGATTTTTGCAATACTCCTCAATTTTCCTGTGCTAGAAATGAACCTGAGTGTATATTTCTGTGGAGATGGTAAGAAAAGAGACAGTAGAGATGTCTCCGTGTCTGTGAGGTCAGACTGGTCCAGCTTTTGGGAGTCACCAGAAGAGGCTTCAAGCCTTAAGAACTTAGGCTCTTGGCCTTGTAAGTCTGTAAGGGCCCTCCTTGGGAAGGGGCAACTGCTGCTGGCAAACAGCCCCTGGATCACCAAACACGCGTGGTTTACGCAGCACCGGACAGGGGCGATGCTATACAGCATCCCTCTGAAGAGCGGCCAGCCCGTACCAAGGGAGCCTCGCTAAGCGGGGTACAGACCATCAGCGTGGCCCCTCGGGGTGACCTATTCCCATACGAACCAGATAAGCCCCGTACAGCACACTTATATCATCCCGGGGGAAGCAGCCCCAGAGCGCAGCGCTCCCTGCTAAATGCTGCTTTCAGATCATCCCCCCCGAGATAAATGGAGCCACACAGATAATTCCCCTCAGTGCAGCGCTGTGCATTCATCTTCTCCCCCGAGATACATCATTTGCAAAGCCCACAGTCCCAGGTAAGCCACTGTAGCCTTTTGCACCGTCCCCCAGGACATACAGACCCATAAAGGGATTTCCCTGTTGCCTTCCTACAGAAACACCCTGCCAAGGCCAGCGGGAAGGGTCCTAGGGGTGAAGGCTGGGGCTGGCGCAGCACGACGGGCTCTGTCATCCTGTGCTGGGGAAGATTTGTGAGCAAAGGGGCTGCAATAGCAACACCCTGCTGAAAATATTCTGTTCACCTTGAGAAGGAAGAGCCCTTGCTCCCCGGGCCAAAGTTGAGTGGTGCAAAGTCTGCTGCCAGAGTTAATTCATTATTTGTGGGTGATTAGACCGAACTGATGGGTGGTCATCATTCGTTGCTGTAGCGCTAATTAGATATCAGGCCCCTGGAGCAGTTGGTCTGGCTGCTTTTTTTTAAAAATCAATATTCCTTCTAGGCAAACGGTAGAGAGAAGCAGCCTTCATTCCTTAAATAAGGTGTGGTGAGAATTTTCAGACAAAGCAGAAATGAAAGACTGAGCTGGAGATGAGTTTTTACGAGGCTCCGAGATGTCTGGTTAGCTCCGGGTGTGTGTCAGCCCGTGTCAGCACGCACACGTGTGGGTGTGCTCATACCACGCGTGTTCACAGCGGGCTCTCTACCTGTGGTCCCAGGTGATGCCAGCAGCGAGCACACCAAAAGGTGACGGGCGACACCGTAAAGAAGAAACTCCAAAGAAAAAAAAAAGCAACTTCTATGTCCAGGTCTGGATGTTGCAAGCCCTTAGCGTACAATAAATTCTGCTGAAGGACAGCATTTCTGTACAGCTGCTGTATTCACAGATGCAGGGGGGTTTGAAAAGCATCAGGTGGAGCTCTGAGTGTTTGCTCGTATTTAGCCTTTGTATTTGCTCTGTGTCAAGAGGCCCTGGGTACTGAGCAGCCCCTTGTGCAAGGTACCACAGACACACAAGCAGTCACATTGCCCCCCAGAACCATAAAAGTTAAAAAAATAGAGACGATAGAGAAATTATCACTGGGCAAGAGCTCACCCGAAAAAGTTTATAGATAACTATCAAGTGATTTAATTCCAGAGCCAAATGCTGAATTTCACGGCCCAGTTTCTGTACTCGAGCCATCCCTTGCGTGGCTCATTTCAGGCAGCAGGGGGGATGGATCGGGAAGAAAACAAGAGCTTTCCCCTCAGATCTCCCTGGGTAATGCTCACACGGACACCATCGTCCGCGAGCAGCAGCGGCGACGCACAGCTACAAACTGCGACATTTCCCAGTATCAAACGGGGAGCGGAGGAGAGTTGCTGAGATCAGGCTCCGCTCTGATCTAACTTGCATCTTTCCAGTTTAAAATCTTAATTGAAATGTTACTTGAAAGCTTCCCGATCTCTTGTGAACACGAGGAAGGGAGATAAACCCGAGCGGTTGCCCAGAATGCCAAAGCGAACGGAAGGAAAACCAAAGCGCTGCTTTTTTCTGAAAACAGCATTTTCTGAAAGCACGATCACACGTTCCCGCTCTCCCTGCCTTGCCAGCACTGCTGCCTGGACCTGGCAGAGCTACGGACGTGTTCCTTCTCCAGAGGAGGAGGAAAAGCCCCTACCACCAACCAAGGCGTGTGCAACAAGCTCAGCTTGGGACATGCCACCCGGGACGCAGTGCTGCCAACCCTTCCCCAACTGCTGCCTCCCTCTCAGGTTCAAGCAGAGGGATGGGGAGGGGAAGAAGGGAAACTGCTGTGTGTGTGCCAAGCTGGGGCATGAACCCCTGCAGCATCGCTCTCCCTGACGGCGTGCCGTGATAGCCTGATCCCCGAGTGTGGAGAACTGGTCCGAGAATCCCAGCTGCCCTGGAGGGGCTCGCCACTCCCGCCCGGAGCGCTGCGTTCCGTCCCGCTCCCCCTGGCTTCTGCAAACAGTTCACACAAGAGAAGCCAAACACAGAGAGAGGGTTTCGAGGCTCCGTGATCCTCTAGCAAATGTAAACACAGAGCATATATATATTTAATAAGGAGTAATCCCGTATCACGCTGCTCAGCCTCACAGCAAACAGAGGCAGCAATTTGCCGAGCCCTTCTGAACTCTGGCCGCTCCGCTCTCCTCTGATCCGTCACACGGTTCGTTTCACGAGAGCAGAGGAGATTGGAGGTAAGTATTGATTTTGGGGAGAATGAAGCTTCCAGGCCTCATTTTCGATGTGTGCCCAGGAGTCACAGCAAAGCCGGGGGTGGCACACCTTGGCCAGGGGTATTTATACCACGGCACAGGTGACAGGCGGCCCCAGCTTTGCCACTGCATCGCTCCCTCTGCTCGCAGACACCCCCCCATCCCTGGGATGGGCTCCCCAAGTGCCTGCGCTGTGTCCCAGGCTCTTCCCGCTGCCTACACCAGCCTTCTCCCCACCCTGCAGCTTAGCCAGGCAGTTATTTTACATGGGAGAGAGGGGAAAAAACCCAAACTGGCCAGAAAATGATTAGCTGGTAATTACATTTTGCAACATCTGCTACTTGCTACCATTTGTTTTATTATTTCTATTTTAAAAATTGGAATACACTGAATTTTTGCCGTCTGGAACCACCAAACTGCCTTGAAAAATGTGCTGAGAGCAGCAGCAGAGCCAGCGTGGCAGGACACACCGCAGCGCGTCGGGACCGTGTCGAGGACCGCTCCGACGCCGCGCCACTCCGGCTGCCGGTTATTTAGTTATTTCGCTATTTTGGGCGCAGCAGAGAAACTGTTGGTTCGTTTAGGAACAACAGAGCTTAAAAACAAACGATGTGCTAAAAGGGGGAAAGAAGAAAGCGGGGCTTTCATCTGAAGGATGTGGTGTGGCTTTGATGGGGTCTATAGAAAAGCTCTTTTCTCAAGGGGATAATAATAATTTTTTTTTTTTTTTCCACTTTGAGAAGTCTGGTTGGTTGGATCTTCAGAGGCTTTTGGTGCTCCCCTCCCCACCTCCTCACATTCCGACTTCAAAACGGAAGGGAAGAAGTCCCAGATAGCATCATTTTGTTGATGTGCTAAACGCTGGCCCAGACGAGGGACCGAATCGGAGCTTTTCATTATCACCTGATGAAAACTCAGCGCTGCCCGGCTGCGGCAGGTGGCTCCCCTTCCCAGGTAGCGATATTTTATAAGCAAAGGAGCTGCGCGCACGTCTCCGGCCGTACGCGGCGTCAGAGAAAGCCAGATTATCTTGCTCTGGGCACCGGCATTTAGAAGAAAATGGTTTTCTTTCATCTGTCCAAGTAAATCTCTTCCCAACACTTGTGAGCCTGATTGCTGCCAATTTCCACTGCAGAAGCGCAGCCATTTGGAGGGGAACGCATTAGCAACTAAAAGATACTCATAACATTTCAAATGAAGCACTTTTCTTTCTCTTTTTCCCCCATCCCACCCCAGGCTGTGTCTTTTTCAGCGCCGTGCTATCTGTTCTTTGAGAAAAATAGATATTTCTGTGTTTGAGCTCCATCTGCTGCAGTCCCCTGGCTGGAGGTCAAGGTGTTTCTGCTTAGAGCGGTGAGCAACTACGAGGACAACACGCTCATATTAATATATATATAAAAAAAAAAAAACTATTAGAGGACTAAAACCTCTCCCCTTGGCGCTACGCAGAGCAGCAGTCGTTCGGGGTGCGTATGGGTGCCAGGCTACAACCATTTTCCACTCATCCTTATGTGCCTGAATATTGCCACACATATGTTATGAAAAATTACCCGCTGCTTGGAGAGCTCGGCGATACAATAAGCTCCACATCAACATTAATGAACCCCTGTCTCTCCGGCGAGAGAAAGCTAATGTAATAACAGCATTATATTCGGCGAACAAATGCTTGAGACAATTTTTTTTAAGCACCAGACAGTAAACAGGACCTAAAATATCCTCATGAATTACAAGAGTCTAAAATCCTCTACTGAGAAATTAATTTAATAGCAGTAAATACTGGAGCAATTTCTCCCATGTGAAATGCCACCACAACGTTCAGTTAAAAACCTTCATTTAAACAGCACGTGGGCACTTGCGTGGGGATGGAGACATATTTCAGCACGTAATGGTGTTTTGGCTGCACGGGAGAGGAAAAACCTTTGTCCCGCCTGTGCTGGCCCTGGGGCTGAGGGTGGGTCATGCCCTGTGGAAGGAGCACGTCAAGCAGAGAGACAACTACGGGCGAATTGGAAGGAGGAAAAAAAACCCAAACAAACCTAAAAATTTGGAACAAACTGCAGGTTTAGGGAATTCTTACAAGTTCGCCTCCCTGGCCACAAAGCGGACATCGCCACCTGGCCGCAGAAGAGGAACGCGGTGCCGGGGCGGCTCGTTCTCATCAATGCTTTGGGCAAGACTCGGTACCCCGGAGGGGCCTCGTCTCAGAGAGGTGACATCTGCCGAGATCACCGATCGGCGCCTGCGTTCTCTGTCCGTAATGAGATCTGGGAGAGGACGCAGGAGCTGGCGCACCGGCCTTCGGGGAGGAAGCGGTCTTTGAAAAGAATTATGTTAATCAGAGTAGCCTTCTCCCTGCATCTGTTCGGCTGTTTTTCTGGGCAAAATTAATAGGGCTAAGGAAAGATCTGATCGTAATGACAATCTGGTCTGCGCAGCGGGAGATTTTATAAAAGAGTTGAACTGTGGCTCATTGAAAACACTTAAAGTAATTAGTTACAGGGCTACTCACTTTCTTTCCTTTTTAATAGTAATAATGGTTATTAATGTTTACAAATTACAGCGGCTCACTGGAAATGAAAGGACGGCCGGAGCGGTTACCCGGGGAAAGCTGGTGCTCCGAAATCCAGAGTCCGCGCTCCCTTGGAGACAGGTTTTCTCTGCCCCTGAGCAAGCAGCCACTGGAAACAGCCTCTTCCAGCGAGTCTGTGGACACGCTGAGGCCAAACACTTGTGGACACCAGTAGGTTCTGGGTCTAAAAAAGCGTTTTGGCCTCAAGGAGCGACGGCGCAGCTGCTGCTGCATGGGCAGACACCGCGGCCTCGCCTGCGAGACGCGCAGGAAAGGTGAGGAGAGAACTGCTCCGTTGATAAATATGTAGGAGAAGCTCAAATCAATCAGAACTTAGGAAAGAAGAAAGATAATTAAAATATAAATAGACATGTTTGTTTCAAAGATTTATGGCAAGTACCCGACTCAGCCTGAACATTAATCAGGGAAGTATAATTATGTCTTTGCACAAAAAAAATTATTAGAGCCCCTCCCCGCCCCAAACAGCGTAGGAAGGAGGCAGCTGGTGCTGCCAAACCAGACACAAGGCGGAAGGCTTGAGGAAAGCCACCCACCGCGAGGACTGCGTCGTGCCGGGGCGATAGGCTTTGCCCAGCCCTGTGGGTTTCACAGCACCTTCCCTTGTTTCCCCACAGATGCTTCACTTCTCCCAAAACTGCATGCTTCTGTTTCCAGGAATGGACAGGGACTTTCTTCCTGGTTCTTTTTAATTAACCTCTTTCTCTTCCCAAGAGGAAAAAAACCCAAACCCTTTTATCCTTGTACATTTGACACCATTCTAATTTCATTGTCTGCTGAAAATAGCCTGGACGCGTCCCAATAAAGGAAGTATTGCAGCTGAAGCTGGTGGGACTGCCTGGTGTCAAAGCAGCTCATCACTCCCCATTACAAACCCATTTCCCATCGCTCAGTGACATCACCAAGTGAACCGTCTCGGCTGAGATGGGACACGGGAGGGGCAAGTTCAGCTTAAGAAAAGCACATGCAGTCGCAGAGCACTCAATTTTGCCACATTTCTGTGTGGGGCTATGACAGGGCTATGACAACGCGTGTTTATGGCACAACACGTATATTTAAAGTGATTTTTTTCCCCCCCTCTGTGTGTACAGCGTGAAGCTCAAGACAGCAGCTTGGGGAGGATCTGAACCCCAGTGCAGATGATTGGGGCTGAGGAGCAGGGTTGGGTCCCTTGCTGTTTGTTTACATATGATCCGGCAGCACCGTAAGTAACGACGGCTGAGGAGCACTTTGCCGTAGGCGTTCCACGAGGAGCTCAGACAGATCTTTGCCATGCTTGCTGTCTGCTGTGAGCTCATCCTTCCCCGTCTGCATGGAATTTTGGGAGAAAAACTTGCAGAGCGAGGACTGCCCTCCATCCCTGCAGCCTCCATCCTGGCTGGGAACTCTACCAGTGCTGCAAGCCACCGACAGCCTATTGGGGCAGTGAGGTCCAGCCCTAAGAGCCACGCGCTGGGTGAGACCACACCACATCACCTGCAGCCCCTGAGGATGCCCATGCCTCCCCCACATCCCAGCCCAGCAGCACAGACACCTCACTGGGGACCCCAACTGCCACAGCACCAAATAATAAACAATCAGCAGCAGCTTCAGCATCTCGGCCGTTCATTAAAAACATGCAGTACCCTAAAATCAATGTGCCATCCAAACTATGCTGCTTTTCACCTCCACACATACAGGCCTTCCTAAAGCAGCTTTGCTCCCCAGATATCCCCCTGCCATCAGCAGGTCCCCTCCAGCTCCGGCTCCTCTTGCATCCCACCTCCCAGCTGCGGAATTCGGAGTTGGAAGCTTCCGCAGGGTTTTGGGCCAGGGTTACAGCAACCTGGTAGGAAGGATGTTAACAAGGGGGTCGGTCGGGGAGGTCAGGTAAGCAGAGCGGCTGGCGCGTTGCCATGGAGTTTGTCGAATTAGACACTGAACACGGGGAAGCAGCTAAATGAGCTGACCCCAGTGAGCCCCACTGTGCCTGCCCCGAGGGGGGAGCACACTGAGAAACCACAATGGGCTGGGATTTCCATGCTTCCCCGTGCCCCCCTCGCACCTCCAAAGCTATTTCAGCAAATACAAAATGTTATCCTGGCAAGGAGCCTTTTTTTGCGCTCTCCTCCTTTTCTCGTAGCCTCTGCAGAATCTCCAAGGACATTTCAAGGCATAATTATGGCGCTAAATATTATTACCTGAGCTCATATGACCGGCTCATCATCCTGGGGGTGCTGCTCAGTGAAGCTTCTCCATAACCCCATTATAACTCGGGACATTCCGGACTGTGGGGAGGAGGTGGGAGGTGGATGTAGCACCACCAGCCTCACGTTCCTCCTCCCCAGAAAGGGATCAAGCAGCCAGGCCAACACGAGATTGATCTGCGGGGAACCATGTGCATGTGTGTCAAACCATGTGTGACGAGCACCAAGATTTGTTTGACATCTCTTTCCACGCAAGGTCAAGTTGTACTTTGCAGCTGCTGACTCAGGCGGTGGGGATGCTGCAGAGCTCTCCTCCCAGGAGGGTGGGGTGCTGTGGAGCTCTCCTCCCAGGCTCCTAGTAGGGTGGGATGATGTCCCAGCATGCCTGTTAGCACTCCCAGGGACTAAAGACATGAAGTTTCCCTCCCTGCCACTTCCAGCTGTGCAACATCACCCCCACCGCATCCCACCATCTGAGGCCAGGGCAGCACCAGTGCGGGTGCACCTGCTTCGACCGGCACACCTCTCTTCACCCAGCCTTTTAGTGCTTCCCTCCCATCATTTATTCATGCAGCAGCGTTTGCTTGGACTTGGGGAAGTTTTCTGTACAGAACCCTTTAGAATAAGACATCAGAGAGCTGTTTGCCAACTGGAAACATAAAAGGAGGAAATACTGTGCAAGCGGCAAAGATCTTTACAGCCTCAAAGTCGTTCTTCATTAGCAGTTCCCTACACTGGGGCTGTCTCGCTGCCCCAGGCTGCGCACAAGAGACACTCGCCCCACGGGTCTCTTATTTGCCGATGGATCCAAGGCCCTGAGGGAGCTCTCCATCACAAGGCAGAGCACGTTTTCCGCTCATCGTGTGTGCCAGCTGGGAGATGGGTCTCTGCTCTTCACATTATTTACTCTTTATAGACAAAGCTGTGACCCTGGACTCTTTTTTTAAAGCTTATCCATCATGTACTTCTCTCCTCTCCTGCTCCTCATCCAGCCGAGAGGAGGAGGGTGTGTTGGGAGGGAGGCAGGATTTATTTTGCAGCCCCAGTGCTGAGGACAGAGCTGGCAGCAGGGACCCCGCCCGTCCTTCTTGGAGCTGGGACAGCTGACCCAGCCTGGCAGCATCACGTCCCACAGAGCCCGTTCGACATTCACCATGTCAGACTGACATAGGAACACACCCCTCTCTGCAAGATTCAGGAGGTGAGCAAACAGAAAGCAAGGAATATCGGACATTTCTGCTCAGGAATCAAAAAGAACACGCTGTCATCGTGTACCGAGCTAAGCCAGAGAGCCTCGAGTACAGTACATCAAGTGCTTTATTTAGTGTATGTGGAGAAAGAATGGGTAAAATAACGGAGTTCAGGGATGAGGCCACGATTCCCATGGCTTCAGAGAGCTGAGGCTGTCAATATGAGAGGTCAGAGTGATTTTCCTGAATCAGACTAGTGATGCCAGATCCTCTCCTCTCAGCTAGAAAAAGGATTGAGAAAGCTTTTCCCCCCCCTCTTTCTTTCAATGACTCTCCATCTCTGAGAGCGCTGCTGTCACCCCTGGGCATTTAGCAATCAGCCGGCACCCTCAGCCTCATGTATATATATACATCTATAGATAGATAGATACACACACAGAGCTATATCCTGGCCATACGATGGCCAGCCTCCACACCAAATGCAGAGCAGAAGCAGCTCCCCCTCCACCCGCATCCCGCTGCCCCACGCTGGGACCCGAGCACCGGGGATGGCAGAGCAGAGGCACGGCCGCTGGCAGCGCACAGGCAGCAGCACTGCCCGCAATACTGGGCGAAGGCATCACCCCTCCATAGCCCAGCGTTAACTTCCAGACGCGCTAATCTATCGCTGCCTTCTCTTCCGTCATCTCCGAGCAAACCTCAGAGCCACTACGTCTTTGCAAGGAAAGGAATAGAAATGCTCCAGGCTACTGAGGCAGATTTCTGCTTTGTTTGGTTTCTCCTTCTCCATGCGCAAGGATGTCGGAAAACAAAGTTAGATATAAAATCCCCTAAATTATTTGAAGAAGAAAAAGGCCTCAGTGTGTGCCAGGCAGGCTTTAGGGGAGTGTGTGGGGGGGGGGGAGGCAGCCAAAAAGCTACTGCTGAGCATATTAAAGAATAGCATTATCAAGTGGAACAGACAAGACATGTATATAATGCATAAGTAGTGTTTGCAGCTTTTCCAAACAACTCATAGATCACCAGGACACAAGCTCCTAGGAAGAGCAAAAAAGAAAAGAGAGAGGAATGCGCGATAGCATCAGAAGAGACGTGTCCGCTGCCGAGCAACTGGAAAAGCCTTATCGAAGCTTGGGACCTGGACGGGGCTTGGTGATGCCTGTGGACCTGGGGGACAACCGAGGGACCCATGTGCGGGAACCTGAGAAGCAGAGCCCTGAGCTCATCCATGGTCTCTCCCACCTACCAGCACAGTTGCCCCCGGTCTCAGCCAGTGCTTTTTAATATGCGGTGCTGGTGGCAGCGTTGACCCCAGACAGCAAACAGGGCCTGAGAGTTCAGCATTAATCTGACAAAAGAGTGACCTTCAACCGCTGAAGAAGAGCTGTTTTTAAAAACTCATAACTGTAAGGAAGGTTCATTTGCTTTCTCATTTAGCAAATTAAAAGGGAATTATTGCTACAAACAAGAAATCTAAATGAGCCCCCGGTTGCAGCTTTGGATAACGCTTTAGACTAAAGGTGCAGGGTAATGATTAACACGCGGCATATAAACCATTTATCGTTTGCAAACAAGGCGAGACGCACTTTCTCTTATGATAAGCAATGGAGGGTCCGTAGCAAAGCTGTGCAGAGACAAAGCAGCGGAAAGCATTGGGGAGCCCACGTGGATCTGGTGGGATGTGGTGGCTCTGAGCGTGGTCCCCTCCTTCTCACGCTCCAGCTGTTCCAGAGGAGAAGCTGCTGTTTGCAGCCACGGCAGCTCAGAGTACACCCCAGACCCGCTTTGTGTACGTTGGCAGCCCCAAAAAGGTGTCCTGCTCCATCTGCCTTTACCAGGGTGGTCTTTCTCCCTTGCAGATTTGCAAAACCCTCTTTTCTGGAAACCCTGAGCAACGTGATGATCATCTGTCACCTCCTGAATAGTTTTATCAGCTCAGCTATGGCCATGACAGCTCCCAACTCCCGCACCCTGCATTTTGGAGAGTGTGAAAACAGCACAGGGCAAAAATCTCACAAGTCAACTTAGAGCTGTGAACCTTTCACCTGTGCTACTCTTGCGACAGAGAAGGGAAAAGAGGAGATGGAAAAGGTCTTGCTAGTATGACCTAAGAGGGAAATGAGATTGTTATTATTTGTAGGGTTAGACAGCTGTTTGCAGACCTCCTGGGCTTCCTACGCGCCTCTGATGAGAGGTGACTGGAGAGGTGAGGTCCCCTCAAAAGTGACTGTCCCTGACTCATGCTGCTCTGGAACACACTGGCATCGCTCACTGCTTGAACGCAAGGACGCCACGGGAAGAGCAGCCTTGGAAAGCTCCTGCCACAGAGAAATCTGTCACTTTAATTACCCCCTTGCACTGTATTTATCTCCATGAAAGGTCCCTTGCTCCTTTGTCACTGACTGTCAGGGTTAGCAAAAAGCAGCAGGAATGATCTATATGTTTATTTATTTATTTCAACAGCACTACTACAGCAAACGGAGCATCCCCCATCCTGAGATTTTCCTATGGCTCATGAGCTCCCTGACTCCGCTCTCCATCAGCAGATGGAGGACATGAGGAGGGGGAGCAGAGAAAAGGGCACTCTGGTTTCCAGGCTGCTGCAGGGCTGCTGCCTGGCCATTAGCTTCGGCATTCCCAGGGCAAGGAGACTGCTCGTGCACTAGGGAGATCCCTGCCCTGCTTCTGTCACTGCTTGGAAGGTGTCTGGGTGGGGGTCCCACCACACGATGGCTTGTGAAGGATAGGGGAAGGTGAGGGGGACAGCCCAGCTCTGATGGTTGCAAAACCTCAGCAGCAGGCGGTAGATGCTGGGTACCGATGAGGGCTCCACATGCCAAAACACATAAATTTGTTTATCCTTTTTGCAACATGAACCAATTGCCACCACTTCACAGCCCCAGCCTACTCCACCAACCCACAGCAGATGCAGGAGAGTGTTTGCAACTTGGGGGCTGTACAACAACATACCAGATGAGGTACCACCCAAGAGGACCTTTGGGGACGTTGGCGATGCAGAGAGCAAGGGTGCCTTCTCCCCCAGTTTGGGAGCCCAGGAACCTCTGTGGTGCTTACGGGGGAGCAAAGCTGCTCCCTTGTTGCACAACTGGGCAAAGGCTACTCAAGCAGCGGTGGGTATGGCTCTTCTCATGGAGAGGAGGCAGCCAGAGCCCCGGGAACAGCCCAGAGCACTGCACCAGGAGCTGAGCCAGGAGGAGAGCAGATCTGGCAGCCGGCACGTGGGCAAGCGGGGAAAAGAGGGAGCAAAGAGGAGCTAGGTGCAGAGAAACCAGGCGAGGAGATGCAGAGCGAGGGCAGCGCGGCTCTTTCCCCATCCCCAGAGTGCCGCTGTCTGTGGCAGAGGAGAAGCACTTTCTGCTGTGACAGGGCTTTTTCTGTGATTGACCCCAATTACAGGAGTCAGCCCGCATGGGCCGAGCACGTCAGTCGTGTCAGCCGGGCAGCTGCTTGGCGCCTGAAAACTCAGCTACCCAAATGCATACAAAATGAAGGGCACTACCTCGGGCAGGAGCCGGAGTAAGGGCAGCCAGCATGGCAGCGGACGTCGGCTGCGGCGCAGCATCCCTGGGAGAGCCCGGTACGTGCAGAACCCCGTGCACACCCTGCATCGCCGACTGGGGAACCCGCACACACCCCAGCGCTGCCTCACCTCTCCGCCCGCAGTGTCCTGTCATTTAAAGCTTTTCCACTAATTTAATGCAGTTTGATCATTTGCACCATAACATCGCAAAAGCAGAAAGTCAGCGTTAAGGGGAACTACAGACCCTGCACCCAGCAGCGTGGTCGGGACCAGCTGCCCGGTGCCCACCACAACCTGGCTGGCACCGTGCATTGCAAAGGGTGTTGGCAGCAGCCACCACACGCAGACAGCCCAGCTCTGCTCCCCGGTTTTCAGCTGTTGCCAGAAGCACCCCAGGCTAGGCTGGGACTGGAGCAGAGAGCTGCAAGCAGCCTGGGGCAGAGCTGCTGCCTGCCCCCTCCTTGAGCCCCAGTGGTGGGAGGCAACATCGATTTCTTTATTCATTTCAGGTTCCTGATGCTTCTCTGAGCTGTTCAGGAGCCCAGGTTACAAGAGAGGTCAGTGGATGCATTCCTGGAGCCCTTGTTTATGAACACAGAAGGGTTGTTTGTACGCAAAAAAGTTTCAAGCCTACCCAAACACACCTCTCCAAACAAACTCCAGCAGTAGCCACCTGCCCGGGCAATATTTACAAACAAAACTAAAGCAGCTGCTCTCTCTCCAGCTGTAAGGCTGTAGTCTGCCAAACACAGCACATTCATCTGTCTCCCCTACCAATTCAGTGCAACAACAACCTGTGTAGGTCAAAGGGCTTTATAAGCATTTGGGGGAAATCCACTTTCCCAGGTGCAGTCCCAGTGTGTTTCTCAGCAGGGACCTTCAGTGGGCACAGCGCACGTTATAAGCCGCAGAGAGTCGGGAAACTGGAACAAAACCCCTGCAACCACCTGTCACAACACTGTAGGATTCACCTGCATGTATAGCTGGAGCAAGAGCTCCTGGACACGGGCAAAAGCCACCTCAGCTCTACACCCAAGATCATCGCTACCTTATTTCTACTACAGTCACCGCTTTGGCTTCCAAGCAAGATTAACACCAGACAGGGCGGCTGCGCACACTTGGACTGAAGGCAAACATCAAATAACCAAAACAAGGGAATTTCTGCTACGTAAATGGAGAAATAAAGACTCACCGAGGGTCCGAGGCGAAGGCTTGAGAGGAGCACCACGTTGCACCCAGCTCTGGTGAGCGGGACCCCTCCCCATCGCCAGGGCATAAATAACCTCACCTGCCTCCCCACTTACCTTGTTAGCTGGGCTCCTTACTCAGCTGCGGGTTCCTGGGGCCCTGCCAATGCTTGGGTTGCAAATCAGCCTTCATATCGCCAGCCCCTGCTCATCCAGGGGCAACGCTTCTCTGCCCCGCGCTGCATTTTCTGGAAAAGGGAGATCCTGCTTTGCTAAAAGACCCGCTTTTGTTATTATTTCATTGTGTGTTATTAATACTCGATGTGATTCCATTTGTTCTATTTTACAGCTTGTCTGCTGCAATTGCCTGCCTTTAGAAACAGTTTTATCCGAGCGGGTAAGGCAGATTATAAATAAATTTTGTATTGCACCTTGTATTTTAAGCAAATTTGAGGCTTTCCTGATTAGGTGCCTTCCACTGGAGAACCTTGTTCAGTTGGGTAATTGCAACCCCGATTCTTTATCCTCCCCTTTTGTTCTCGTCCCCCCTCGGCAAAGCTGCAATCTTACATGAGAACATCAGCAGACAAAACCCTTGAAAATAACTCTCCAGAAGACATCTAATTTACCTTTTAATCCGGTTCGGAAATTTGCCAGCAAAATTTCCACCGACAAGCAGAGCCATTTATTACTATTTATCAAACCGCCTGGATCCTCACTCCTGACGTGGGGAACGCAGCAGGGACAGCGGAGAGCGAGAGCGCCAGGAGACGAAGGGAGAAATCCTTTGATATATTATTTATTTGATACAATCTTCGCCCTGATATGATCAGTAAGCAGAGGACAAAGGGGTGACCTTATCCATTGCAACTGCTTATATTATGAAATACCAAGCATACACATATCATTTTTGTTGCACTTATTTCTTTTGGTGTGTTCTCTTTTATTTCTATAGAGAGAGACGCGTGCCCACACCTATGTGGGTAACATTCCTGCTGGGGAAAGAGCTTGTTGCAGCTGTTTCCTCATGGACAAAGAGGATTTGATTGCGTTTGTGACGCCAGGACCTGCTCTCCAGTGACGGATGTGGGAAGGTGTTGCTCGCTGAAGCTGTTACAGGGTTTGTTTAATGATGTGGCTAACGAGCGTCCGCCACAAAGGCCGCGAAAGTTGCATGCATCATCTTGGTGTGGCGAAGTGGAGAGAAGACAAGCCCATGCTAGAATATAGAATGTGTAATGCTCCTCGTGTGCAGATAAATCATTAGACCGAAGTTTGTGAGATCTGGAGCGATGTGGGCTCTGCCATCACTCTGTACACCAAAATAATCCTTTTTGTCCCCTTTTTCCTGGTGTAATCGCACGGCAGGAACTGTGGAGCTTTGCTTGGCAGGCTGTCCTTTCCTGGCCTGTGCGCTGCCAGCCGCTGCCCTCTCGGCCGGGGACCTCCCTGCCTTACGGCTTTTCTTGTTCAGGTGGATTCCCTGGCCGAGCTCAGCTCAGACGCTGAAGTTTCTGCATAAAAGTTTCTGTCTCTCACTTTTCCTTCTCTGAATGATGCCTCCTGTGGGAAGTGTAAATACAGAAAGATGACAACACGTGCATTAGCGCTCGTTAGAATGTCATCATTATATCCTGCAAAGTGTCTGCTGAAGGGATCCCTGAAGGACACTTAGAGAGGGAGCAGCTGCTCCGGATTCGTTCCAGCTCACATCTCGAAGAAAATGACATGGAGATAAATACGGTGCAGTGAGCATCTTTGGAGCAGAGCGGGGGAAGAAGAGAGGGGGTGATTGCCTTTGGTCACAGGTCCATGGCAGGACCTCACCACGTTCCCGGTCTCCTGCCCTCTGCTTTTTTAACCCTCATTGCTCGCTGCGATGTTTGTGGTGGTGTCAGCGGCTCTGTGCAGCCTGTCTGCAGCCAGGGATGCGACAGGGAGCTGCTCGCCCCAGCTGGCCCTCGTGCCACCAGCTCTAGTACTGGTGGAGGTTTCACTGCAGTGGGTAGATGTTAGTAGGGATTCTCTGGGGGGAGAAACCCAAGCCAACACCCAAACATCAAGAAGCAAACATACATGTGGCCAAACTCTCAGATACATTTTAAGCCAGACTGTCATCTGGTGTAAAGCAGAACAATCTCACTCATCACGTCAGTGGAGCGAGCACTGTTTTTCCAACTAAAACTTTAACGCCCCCAGATCCCAGGATGGCACCATTTTCTATCTTGCCTTTGTCTGTATGATGCCAAGACAGAGAGGAATTCAGGAGGAGTTATGTGTCTCTGTGACAATCCACCCCTCCGCCTGTTTGCATTCAGAGACGGCCTTGAAATCAAACTGCAAACAGTCCCAAGGGTGCGCGCAGCAGAACAGAAAAAGGTTAAGGACTGTGATTGACCATGAGAAGATCCAGAGGCTTACATTACCTGGAGACCTTGCATGCTTTTCCTGCATCATCATCCAGCAAATAAAATAAAAAAAGCTGTGTCTTGAATTTTCTTGTCTCCTAAAACTGCCATCGTGTCAAGCAGCAGAGTCAGAGGGACAAGTTTCTCTATCTGCCGGTGACAAATGGATCATTCTCCAGGAGCGATGATGCTGCGACTCGTGGAGCTGGGGGCAGCACCTCTTTCAGGTGGCAGAGAGTCTTTTCCACTGCCAGACAACGCTGAGATACCCAGAGAGACCCAGTCACACGATAAGCATCCCCAATCAGGTAACCATCAGGAACCACTGCCTATCCTGTGCTGGTGCTGAGACAATGCTCCAGCTAGGAAAGGGGGTTGAATACACGGCGCAGACATGAGCCGTAGGGAGCCAGGGGCCCTGCGGCAGCAGATGATCCTATTGTCCTTTTGTAAGCAACACCTAGTACCGAACCCGAGTATGTGGGACTATTCCAGCTGGTTGAATTACCTCCTGAGTCTCCACATTTGCTCTGCCCTCCGTACAAAGAGAAGAGCCACTTCTTCAGAATTGCCGCATCTCATTAGGGTGCGTAGGGACCAGAGAAATTCAAGAGGATTTCGCGACCCTGAAGGTGTGAGGGGGTAAAAACGCCTCCTGCCTTCAGCACAGACAGCTTTAGTAGGGCTGGGCAAAGCCCCCACACTGAAACGTGTCTTTGTTCCGAGCTGGAAATCAGGCACTTCAAAATACCCCATGGAAAAAGTTCCCATTCCAACAGGCACTTGCCAGTGATCAAAACATTGCGTTTGCCGGCTGACATCCAACATTTAACAAATTTCAAGTGAAAAATCTATTTTGGAATGAAATATTGCCACGCTGCAAACCAGCAGCGGTGAAACATTTCAAGACTGCTGCAACACTTCTTCTTCCTCTCCTATTTTTTGCTTAACACGAAACAATCAAAGAAATAGAGGAATGCAGCGAGTGCCCAACCAGCTCAGCCCTGAGGTCCACCCGATCCAGCACACGGTCTCCAAGGGTGGCCAGCATCAGCCGTGCGACACGGGTGCTGCCAGGGCAGGAGAGCTGGTGCAGGGGTACCATGAGCTGTACCAGGAGATGAAGGATGGAGAGGACCACGTTAGCTTGTGCAGGGAACAGCGCGGGGACAGGAGTGGAAACGATATAAATGCCAAGTAAAGATGCAAGCAGGCTTTGTACAGACCGTTGCTTTGCTGGAAACCTGCCTCGTTTGGTCTTTTTTAATGACTAGTTTAAATGACAAGCACTGAAATAAGACCAGAAGAAAGGTGTGATCTGCTGTGTTTTCTGCCATTGCTGCGTTGGGTTACGAGCACGCCCACTGTTACTTACAGCCCAGCTGACAAACAGCGACTTGTTAAGCTGCGGAAACTGGCTGATACATCTGAGACTTAAAAGCATAAACAGCAATTCACACCAGCTTGCCTGAACCGAACGCAATTCCCCGTATAGACGGGGCCTCGTCTTCTGTCCTCTTTGCCTCTGTGTAACGCTGACAAACTGGATCCCCCTCCACTGGTGGAGCGGTGCCAGCAAAAGGAGAACGCACCAAGAATTTTTCCAGCAGCAACACCAGTGGTTTTTTTACTAATTTTTTTAAGTGCACGTTTGACTCAGCACCTGCAAGCTCACATCTACAAAGCAGAGTTGCCACCTCCCCGAATAGCTGTAATTTCTTTTTAGTTCAATTATTTCTGCACCATACTGTTTGCAACAGCTGAAGCCCACAGTGCTGTTCAGTATATTCTGTACCCTGTGTCAATGCACCGTGAAATGTTAAGACTACAATGGGTCTGAAGTCACAGAATCATAATCCTTTAATAGCTTGCTTCATTTTGCGGCTGGAAGATGGCAGAATATTTCTATTTTTAAACAAATGGCATTCATTCTAATGAAGCCAGGGCTCATCTTGGTACCACTGCAGCTGCAGACCTTTCTCTCCATCGTGGTTTTGAAACTCAGTGTTCAGTTCGGGGGGAGCTGCTGACAACTTTTTGATGCATTTAACTATGTCGGCAAACAAGGGGTTACCTGTTTACAAATGACCACTTTATTTGCAGGACAAATATTTTCTTCTGCAATTTCCCAAACCACCGCTTTGACCGGACTGAAAACAATCAGGCACACCTCCACCTCCCCATTCTTAAGTGTTTCCCCGCAGTAGGATGTAGGGAAGCAGGAGGAGATGCTGGTTCATCTCCCAGAGAACCTACGGGACGCAGGCAGGACAGCAGGAGCTGCTGCCCCATCCACCCCGACAGAGAGTTGGGCTGCCTGCCTTGCATGTCACACCAAAAGTCACCCTGGGCTGGAGCTCATGTACAAACAGAGCACGAGAGGAGGGACAGCAGGGTAGTTTCCTCCTTTCAGTGCCTTGACAGACGTGCACTTGCACACTTTTTTTCTTAATAAAGAGAAGACTTTTTTTTTTTTTTTTTAATGCTTTCTTGCAAATTTGCATATCCCTCCTCCTCTCCTGCCATGGTTAAGCTCCCGAAATATAATAAATATTTCACTTTCAAATCTAGATTCATTAAAAGATGCCCAGGAGGAAGAAATAATAAGGTATCGCTTTACAGCCCAAATAAAACACAGAAAGATATGGCCTATAATGTATATTTCAGGCTTTAGGTTGAGATAATTCATACATCACTCCGGGTTAAGAAACAAAGACGGTGCTGTGTCAGCATGTTGGCTGAAAAAATACCTTCATGTAATATTTTATGCCTTTTGGCCACGTATCCCAGTCACCCTACGCTGCCACAAGGGGGAAAGAAGGCAGTCCGGAGAGGTGGTCACCTCCGTTTGGTACAGAGCTGGGATGTTCCCCTCCCTCCCTCTCTCCATCCCATGCTGTGCCAAGGAATAGCAGAAGCAGATGAACCCACCATTTCTCTGACCACGGCGTGTCTTTTGCTAAGGCTGCAGAGCTGAGCAGCAGCGGGGCCGAGCGGGACGGGAGAGAGCCTGTGACAGGCTGCGGAGCGCTCATTTATCATAAGAGCGATTTCCCTACTAATAAAGTGACCTTGTGTAAATAGCTCAACTTTTCACAGCTATCACATCATTAGGACAGGACACGCGTTGATAGATAGAGACCGCACGGGCTGCTGATCCTGGATGAACTACTGCAGCCAGGGAGTTATTTTTGATGGGGCTGAAGCGCTCCATCATTCCACAGCACAAGGTGCGGGCGAGGAACACGCCTGGGGTTACAATCGCTTCTGCCTGCTGTTGATGCTGTGGGGAAGCCTGGGCTCGTTCCCTTTGTCCCTCTCCAGTGGCCTGGCCAAAGGTGTCAACATCTCCACACCCTTGTTACCTCGGGAAATTGAGACCCGTGGCTGAAGGTGCAGCTGTTGGAGAGCTGCTGGGCTTTCCCAGAGGCTGCACGACCAGGCCCTCTGGGGTCTCCTGGAAGCAGACAAGATCTTTGCATGAGCCCCAGAGAGTCTGCATGGGTGCTGGCAAAGTGTCCTGCCTTTCTCAGGGCTTGTCATAGCCATCGCCATGGCTGAACTTCAAATCAACATGGCACAGCGGAGCAGGACACGTGGCTGGTCCCGAGGGAACAGTGCAGTGCTCTTGCCCAGCCTCTCCTCCCAGCACGGCTGCAGGGCTGGCCACCACCACTCCTCTCTCCAATCCATCCTTCTGTTGCTCTGCAACACTCACATCATCCCCTCAGTTTTGCAAGTGAGCAAATAAGACGCAGAGGGTGGGAAGGGACAGGGGAAGGGGGTGATCTGCAGGGTTACGCTGACAGGAAAACACCGTTAGTGGGATTTTTTTGTTGTTATTGTTACCCTCCCATGTATACTCCTGGCTAATCCAGTAATCTATTATTTATGTGTAGCCTAATTAAGGTTGTGAGTAGCTTGATCTGTGTTTACTTTAAGTATAGAGAAGAAGATTGTCAAGATGAAATAAAATTATCTCCAGGCAGGCAAGCAGGGCTGGCTGCGCGGCTCAGGATAGCTGCAGGGCTGGGGAGCTGCCCTCCTGCCTTTGCCGACGGAGATCACGTCAGCTATTGCGTCATACACCCTGTCGCCAGCTCAACCTTATCTAATAAAGGTGCAGATAAACCACACCAAACAAAACATAGTCAAGTCTGAAACCAGCTAATATGATGTGATCAGCGCTCATTAGCCTCCTCTCTTACCTGCTGCCTGCAGGAGCTTGGCATCCATCCAGCCTTGCTTAGGTGCTGGGGCTGCACACGCCATGAGACGCACAGGTCGTGGAGGAGAAAATAACACAGCTCTAAATCACAGTCCTATAACATAAACCTATAGTTGGACCAACAGTCCCGGGGAAATTGCAGCACAGAGGCCCACAGCTCCGCTCTCTCTGTCACCAAGAGGCGAGATCAGCCCCCGCCAGCTCCAGAGGAGCCACGCTGGACTTGCACTGTCCATTCTGAGCGATGCAGAGGGGCCGGATGCAGCACCCAGCTCCCACCCTCACCCTGTGGGATTGACCTGTTCGGGTCAGCCCATGAATCACGACTTCCATGAGTTACTGCAAGGAAGTCGATGGGACCTCCGTGTGAGTAACCCCGCTCTGACAGGAACGAGCAGCTCAAGCTGCTGCCCGTGACTTACACAAACACGGAGGAAGCAGATGAAATATCCTCTTACGTCGATTCCCATTGACTCAGATACTCTATCTTAAAGGGGACCCTGGGTAGTGTCACCTTTTCGGAGCTTCACGGCTCAACAACGCTCCTAATGTTGCACACGCTCTGATTTTTGTACTTAACAAGCTGGAGAGTTGCCTCTCCTCCCATCAAACCTACGGCGCGAGCAGATCCCACAAGCTGAGCTAATGAGCCTATTACATTTGCAATGTGCACTGCCACCCTACGTCTTCCAAACGCTCTCCAAATGGATCTGTTTGGACCCATTTTAAATATAAATATTGCCAGGTTCTGTGTTAAATGTGTATGCAATGCGCTTTACGAAACCTTTCACAAATTCTGTGCAGAAGAATATGTTTTCCCATATGGGCTGCTTAAAGAAAGGCAGATGTGAGGCAATCCAAATTCCTCATATGCTTTTCCTCCTTCTCCCTTTCCTTTTGGCAAACTATCTCAGGCAAAGACAAATATTGTATCAAAGAGTTATGGAAATAAACACGAACATAGCTCAAGGGCATAAGTAAGTTTCTGGAATATTTTCTCTGTGCAATTAATAGGTAACATTGCGGGGGGAGCACGAGGACCTGAAACATGCCCGAGGAAGCTAATTTCATTGCGCAGACGGTGCTCTGGGAACCACGGAGCAGGAGCCGTGTTAAGCAACATTAGTCAGGATACTCGTAATTGGCTGCCGAGAAAGACGGGAAGCCCAAGTCAGAAGTTTGAGAGAGGGCAGGTAACGCTGAGTCAAAGTGAGCCGGGGCGAGCCAGGAACTCAGGGACAGAGGGAAGAGGTGGGAGCTGCATCGGGGGCTCGGGCGGGTGCAAGGGGCTGGCTGGGCACTGCCCAAAGGGAGAAATGTCCAGAGGTGGCACTGCTGGTCCTGGACCCCACTTGGCTGAGTCCATCACCTGCCTCCTAATAAACCCTGCAGATGCAGGAACGCTGCAGCCTGTGAAGCTCACCCTACATGGGAGCTACTCGTCTTGTGCCGAGAGTGGTATGAAAACAGATGGCAAAGGTCACACCTGGGGATAAATCAGCGGCGCTTCCGCCACTGTGTCCGCGGATGTGCCCAACGCGGCAGGGCTCCCCAGCACCCGAGTCCCTCGGGGATGAGTGCACAGGGTCCCTGAGGCTGAGCCTGAAGCTGGGAAACGTCAAGAGCACTGAAAGCAGCAGGCAAAACAGGAGCACCCAAGCAGTATTTCACGACAAACCCTATGTTCTTACAAGAAGGAAAGGAAATAAACATGTCGTTCCTCTGCCAAGTTCCCCAGTTCATTAAATAACCTGCAAACATTAAACCAGATGTTGTGTTTTATCACTTGACTCAGATCATTATGACTTTATTTCTGATGGGCCCAGAATAAATGAAATGCAGTTATAAAGGTTATTTAACTATTAAAACAACTATTAATTAAAGTTTGCCAAGTCTTGGGGGCTCCAAGGACAAGAAGCAGCTAGGTAAATGTCAGTTATTATTTAATAAGTCATTGTTATGTGGCACGTGAGCTGCATTGCCAGGAGGAGCTGGGAGGTAGCTGGTCCCTGCTATAAATATTTTGCCCAGTGTTTGCAAGGTGGAAGAAAGATGGGAGGGTGATTTAGTGCCAGAGCTGGTACCACGCCAGGGACCGAGGGCTCACTTAGCAGAGGAGCACCAGCGGCAGCCACAGGACGGGTGTCCCACAGACCCCAGCTCCCCAGCCAAGGGGCTTCCTACTAAAGGGGATGCTCGGAGCCTTGCAGAGTCCCAGTCCCTGCCCAGGGACAAGACAGGCAGCTGCAACTATCAGCAGCACGTTTGATTTGTGTACTGGTGCAAGTGTGGTGCGTTTGGGTCTGCTCTTACCTCGCTGCTTGCTCTCACCCTCTGGGCTGGCCCCTGCCTCATGCCAGCCTGAGGACGCTGTGGATCGGGACTATCTTGTGTTTTCTGCCTACAAAGCAACGGTCACGAGACCTGACCTGAGCAGGAGCCCTGGGAGAATGAAAGAAGGCAATAAATTGTAAAATAGTAACAGCTCTGAGCTCGCTCAGGATTTCCAGAAATTGCTCTAATGCCAATAATTAAAAGAAATAATGCTGAGTAAGCCTCCGATGCATTGGAGCTCGAGAAGTAAAGGAGTTCACTGAGCCGGAACCCAGGAGAAAGAAATATGGAGCTGCTCTTGCATGTGATTCTCTAATTAGGGCTGGCTGGCACTTTGTCCCCGTGCCCCGCGTGACGGAGCACACCCGTTTTCCCTCTGGTGATACGGATCGAGGGGAACAGCCACCTCAAAAGACCCCGCTTCGTACATGTAAACAAAAATAAAACAATAACTCGATTCTTTTAGGAAGGGGGGGAGGGATGGGAGAAAGGAGAGAAATGAATATGGAGCAGAGATCCAAGCATTAAATCAGGGAATGAAATGCCTGCCAGTGTTTTTTTAAAAACAAACCCAGAAAATGAAAGGGCTGCAAGCAACCGCTCTACCGAGACAATAATCACTAATCAAGTCAAAGTTTCACTCTAATCAGTTCAGTTGTTAAGGGGAAAAAATAGAGCAATGCTGGGCTTGGAGCATTACCATTCATTACCGTCTCCTGCCTGAGGATTTCATCAGCAGGGCTGAGCCGCCGGGCTGGTGAGGAGCCCTGCTTGGTTGGGCTGGCCCTGGCCAGACCTCCTCTCACCACCCCAGGTGTGGGTCCAGTGCCTGGGAGGGAGCTGTGGCCACCCAGGGACAGCCTCAGGTGGGAGGAGATGAGCAAGCCTTGCCACGCAAAAGCGAGCGGTCCTTCCTGGCGTTGCCAGTGCCTCAGTGAGGGGCCAGAGCTTGGCCACCAGAGAGGATGAGGGACACAGATGCCATGGCTTTCCCAACTGCTGCCTGACTCAGCCTTTGAAAAGTCCCACTTAAGGTCTTTTCTGTACTAAATCCACAGTCATCTAATAAGAGCTGCAGATGCTTTTGCTGCTGAATCCCACAGTCCTGGGAATTCAAGTAGCTGTTTTGAGAGATCAGCTGGAAACTTGAAAGGAGTAACTTGCATTTTATTTGTTTAAATGGCCATAACCAGCATGGACAGGCACAGGAAAGGGCTCTGACTATCAGAGAGACTTTTTTCCCTACCAAAGAGCAGAACACGAGCTGAGGGAGAAGACAGGAATACCAGTGGTAAAGACATGGGCTCCCAGACCACTCTGAACGCCGGCCCAGTGCCGTGCGAGCTGTGAGGACGTGCTTCTCCAGCCCCCTTGTCAGCACGACAGCCTCCGCGGAAGGCGAGGCGAGCACTGTCACCAGCTCGAGGGGAAGGGAACAGAAGCTAATCCAACAGAGTGCCTTTCAACGTGCTAATCCTGTCCTGTCCCAGGAGCAACGGCCCAACAATTATCTTCGCAGCACAGACGGTGGCAAGGGCAGGGAGGCTTGCCTGCGCCAGAAAGGGAATCGTTTTCAGAGCTGTAATTTCAACAGACATGGTTTTGACCCCCAGCCCTGTGCTTGGAGCAGCACCTGTGCCACGCTCAACTGCAAACCCGCTCAGCGCGAGGCTCTTTTCGAAGCATCGCTCTCGGCTCGACTGCCAGTTCCCTGCTGTCCCTGGAGCAAGTGACCCGGCCGATGGGCTGGGGAAGGATGCTCAGAGTTAAGCTGGCCCCAAGCAGACCTCCCTGACTCTAGCTGCCACCAGGTCCTCGCGTGAGCGCAGGCAACAGTTCACCCCTTTCCTTTCCCACCCGCCCCCCGAGATGAAATTGTCCATCTGGAAAGGTAGAGGACAAGTTTTAGATGTGTCTTGATTTATAAGAAAGGAAAGAAATGATTATACCCTCTGTGATTTACCTTCCCTGTGTTTTACAGCCAGAATAAATTGTGATGCTGAATGTTGCCCTGGAATTATTAGTTACTGGGGGAGCAGCAGTGCCATGAATCTTGCCAGCTGGTAGCTCATCCCTGTGGCACGCTGCAGAGACACGCACTGGAGGTTTAATTGAGGGCACGGTGGTTTGGGGAGGGAGGAAGGGGCAGTGTCACAGCTTGGGAGCATGAAGAGCATTGTAGCTCAAGGCAGACTCAAACTTGATTCACCTGTTGCAATTCTCTAGTTTGCCAGCCTCCTTTTCTAGCTTTCCCTTCCTGTTTCTCCACACCAGAACTGAGATTCCAGGCTGCAAAGTCTGCAGCCAGGAAAAACGCCATCACACCCCCAGCATCGCAGCCGCGATGCGCGATCACAAACCGCCCGCTGGTCCCCATCCCGCCGCAGCACCCGCCGCTGCCAGCTGCGTTAGCAGCACCACACACAAAGCCTCGACAGGGATATTTATGAAACCAGGGAAACTTCTTCTGGAGTCCTGTAAACATTCATCTGGAGTCCTGCGAGCATTTGAGCCTAATGAACAAAGCTTTGTATCCTTTCTGCAATTTATCTTCAGCAGAGACTCTCAACACCGGTGGAAAAAAAACCCAAGCACAAAAGCCTTTGTTACAAAGGTGCTGGTGAGCGCAGCAGACTGAACCGCGAGCCTAAGAAGGTATCTTCTCGTCTGCTTTTCTACGAATTCTGACAGGTACTCTGAAATCAGTCTCGCTGAGGGACGTGGTTTAGTGGTGACCTGGCAGGGCTGGGTTAATGGTTGGAACTTGATGATCTCAAAGGTCTCTTCCAACCAAAACTAAGACTCTACCTCATTACAGGGAACTTCACGCAGCAATTCTATCTTACTCAGGGAAAGTATTTCTATCATCTTTTATTTCTCCCGCATCTTTTTTGAGGTGTCTCAGTCAGAACTCCGTGCACAGTTCTGGGTCAGAAAAAGCCGTTGCATTAAAACATCGTATTTCCTAGGCTGGGATTTTCCCTACCACATGCTTTAGAGCGCTGTGTTTCTTGGCTTTTTGGATTATCAGTGCAGGAGTTCCTCTAACACAGATTTATGTAAGCTTCCCAAGCTGCTAGGATTAACTCAGGACACAGATATGCGTGCAAAACAGCTCTGATAATTGCAATCTCTGCTCATCATTCTGCACCGGGCTAACCAACTGTCATCTCAAAGCCAGGCCCTTGTTCTCCAGGCTTTGGTAGATGTCCTTAAAATTTCTCCATCTCCTGTAAACTTGCCTACTCTAAACAGCCGTGTGTAATCTGCAAATTTTGTTCCTTCACAGCTTATTGCTTTCCTAAATCATTAATGACTGTATGGCATAGTCCTGGATCTGGTACGAATCCCAGGGGCAGGCTACCCTTAATTGTCTCCAGACACAATTTATCTGCTATTCTCTTTGATGTCACAGCCAGCACAGCAGCAATAAAAGCCACGTCCCAACAGAGAGCCCTTCCTTCCTCCAGGCTCGCAGCAAGCTGCGGAAACAATGTGAAGGCAAAGTGGCCTGCTCCCGACAGAACCCTTCACGGAGACAGATGAGCAGCTGCTCTCAGAGAGCTCCGCAGAAAGAGGCAGGGCTTCAAAATGCAAGAAACACCACCAAACATCAAAGGCTGCTGTGAAGTGATGGTGGTGGCATCAGCACCCCAACTTCAGGGGGACAAACAAGGCTCAGCAAATGCCTTCGGATCAGGCCCTGCATCCACACGGATGCTAGAGCGGATCAGGGAGGGTGCTGGGATGCACACACCAGTTTCTGGTGAATGAGGCTGCCAAAGGAATGTGGTCTCCACAGCTCACCTTGAGGATCTCCTCTAGGTATGGGAAGGAGATCATGGTGCTCTCTGGGGAGACCAGCACTTGGCTGTGTGCTCAGGAGGAGACTGCACCCTTCGGAAAGCCTGCCTGTTCCTCTTCTGTCAAAGTGAGGTGTGTTTAATTAAGGCAATCCAATTCAGGCTGGGACGGGTCAAGTTCTCCCCAAAGGTGCACAGCCGAGCTACCGATGTTTTCACAGGATTTAGACTTCTAACACAATAGCCAAAAACAAAGCGAGCTTTGTACGTGCCATTACCACCACCTTTTTTGCATACAATTGAATAAATTACCTTTTGTTATGAAACATTAATCCTCTTTGCTAAATGGAATAATTCCCACCTTGGATGTAGCGCAGAGACTGGAGCACACTCAGAGCCGAGCCAGGGGCAGCCTCCTGTGCAGTGCGATTACCAAGGAGCAGAGGAGCTCAAGTGCCCCAGGAGGAGATGGGGACCTTGCGGGAAGGTCAAGATGCTCCCTGGGGCCTCCAGCGCGATTATGGGGGGCACAGATCAACCTTAAGGGGAGACAGAGAGGAGAGCAAGAGGGCAAGTCTACATGAAAAGCAATTTATTGCTGCTAATCACTGTTTGTGTTACAGGGGTACAAAGAGCTGCTGGCTCAAGGTTTTCCCTGAGCCATGCAGCACAAGAGGAGGTTCCCCAGCCAGCAAAGCTCATGGTTCTGAGGGATGGCACATCCAAAGGTACAACGCTGCATCACTGTAGGAGGCTGGAGTGACGAGGTGGGCAGGGGCCCACCACGCACGGCAGCCTCAGCCACCCTCCTCCAAGAGCGGAGCCTTTCTTCCTGTGTAATTACACATTGCAGTTAATAATTACTGGTCTAGAAAGAAGGATTTCCCATGTCTCCCTTTCCCTGGCATTTGCAGGTTTGCTCTCCCCTAACACGCACACAGCCCAGGGTCCGGCACCAGAGCCGAGTGGGATCCATTAGAAGGAAAACTCCACAAATCTCTGTGCGAAGGCGACAGCTCCTGACAAAATGAAAGCAAGTATCTGGTTCAGATCTGCACTTAAAACAATCCAGAGGGCCATTAGTATTCATCCCACGTGATCCAGATGGAGTAATAGCAGCTCTATGAATAAAATTAAAATCAGAGCGCTGATGCTGCCTCACACTTGGTAAGATGTTGCGAGTGGTGAAGCTGGTAACGCTTCAGCGGGAGGCTGGGCCCTCCATCCGCTGCGTTGGAACAGCCCCTCATTTTAGGAACATCTCTCTGCTTGCCCAAAAACATGCGAAATGCAGCGGCCTGGCTCTGCTGAGCAGAGGAAGGGGTGCTGCTCCCGACGTTCGCAGGCTGCCGGGAAAAGCAGGGCTACAGCAAGCTCAGCAGCGAGCAGGGAGTGTGTGGGGGGTAACAGAAATGCTCTTGGAGCTGCAAGCAGGCGAAATCTATAATGTTTCTAACCAGGCTGCAAGTTCCAGACTATAGTTCATTAATTCAAAGAGACAGAATTGATATCCCTCCCCTTCCCGTCGATGCAGTCGAAGGGTCTCTCCGTGTCTCCTAATGTGCCCATCGTATTCCAATAGCGCCGACTGCCTCTGCAGAGCCGGATCGTTGCTTCCTCCCGGGACTCCTCGGAGACGCCTGTCACCAAACCACCACACACACACCCTGCAGGCACCTGGGCACAGGCCCCGCGGCCGCTCTGCCTCCCCGCCAGCGGCGGCCGTGCCAGCCTGTCTGCCGGGCGAACGGGCTGGGGAGGAAACTGCCGTGCAAGGAGCCTCCGCTTGGATGGTAACGACGTGGTGGCTGTGCGATTCAAAGCGCCGTGTTTTGCCAAGAGTCCCTGAGCACTATTATTCATGGTTGCTTATGAAACCCCTCATTAGCTCAAGAAGTTAATTGTTGTTGTTGAAAAAACGAGCAGTGAATCTCCAGGCCTGGCGCTCTGCCACCCCAGGAACCTGGGCTTATTTACTGTCAGACAAGGCATCCTTTTCTTTTGCAGTCAGAAAAATATTCCCCAACAAACCCACCTGTTTTCCCCTCATACTACCAACTGTCTTTCCTTTTTTCTTGCCTGATTTCAAAACACAGAACTTTTAGGGGTGCTAGTGGATGCAGACTGGTATTTCATGACTCATTTCAGGTAAACTCTACCGGACAGCGGCAAAGTTACCTCTAAAGTGCCAGTACTGGGGAAAAAAATGTCCTACCTGGGAACATCTTGCCCATGGGAACATCTTGCCCATGTACGAGAGCAACGTAGGATGGAGCTTCCTTCCCTGCCCCATCAGTTGAGCCATCAGCCTGAAGAAGGCATCGCTCTGGGGTCACAGGCAGCCCCAGCATGGCCACCAATTGATAAATCCTCCCTCCCATCGGGCTGCTGGGAGAAATGAGGCTTCGGACATGAGGAAATTATTTTGCAGGTATTGTTTTGCTAACAAGAGCAATTCCTGCTTCTGAGAATGCTATTTTGCTTTATACCTTCTTTCTGCATAGTGGCGACGTGATGGAGTAACAGCCGTGGGATCAGAATGAAGGGGTCTGGCTGCGACAAGGAAAACAGACAGATGTATTCATCAGAAAAGAAAAAGGAAACAAATGCAAAGAAAATAAGAGCTCTGCATAAGAATCCCCTGACAATGTGAGCATTTAATCTTCAGGATTAAATGGTGTTTTGATTCCTTACTGCGCAATAAATGTATTTGCGGTGGAAAAGGTGCCCGTTTTATTCTCTGGAAAGAGCAAAGGCAGCTGGGCCTAAGCAATGCATTGCTTATTCGAGACAAAACACAAGTATGTTTTGAAAAGTTATCTGAGAGAGGAGAAATCAAACACAAATCCCATGGTCCAGCACCGAGTGCAGCTGGCCGGACCCTCCTTCCCCTGGTTAACTGTCCTGTATCCGCTGCTCAGGTGAGGGGCAGTGGCAAAAATACCCCCAAATTAACCACACATAAAAATCATTGAGCCCAGCACGAGCAGCTCACCCTGGGCAGGTGATGGAGGGGCCAATTCAGCCCCTCCAGTCCCCACCCCGGCTGCCTATCCACTGCCTGAGGCCTTTAGAAAAGACTTCCTAAAATTGTCCGGTGACCCGAGAAATCTGATTATTCGTTAACATTTTTCTGGGTGTGTTTCTGTTTTACAGAGAGGGTGGCCGTATGCTGGGCACAAAGTGCTTCTGCTGATGAATTATTCAAATTCTGTAAAACTAGACATCATTATTCTCAAGTGAGATAAAGGAGCGGTTGCACATATACATGGATGTAGATATAACACCAGCTTTAAAAAGAATTACAACCCTTGGTATTCTCCTCCCAAGCAGAAAAACCCAAGACATAATGCTCTTCTTTTTTTTGCTATTTTTCGCCCTTTTTTTTTTCGCTACCAGCTGTTTCATATTCTGCCACTTGCTACAGAAGACTGTTCCATCTTGCTAGGATCCAGTTGAGTGCATAGACATCACAGAATTGGACCTGCAACCTGGTTTATTTTTCCGGTTACAGCTTTTGTTCAAAAACCCATCAGCAAGTCTTGAGGCAGGGCATGCCAGCACCAGAGACTGTAAGTGATACAGAGGTAATTTCTGGAACATCTTTTCAATTTCTAATTCAACTCCAAGAGTATTTTTATATCTTCCTTATTTTCCCTCTGCCGTGATCTATAAACAGAATTGACATTCAAGATGAAAATTGCCAAAAGTTTCTTAGTCATTCACACAAAGACCAAAGTTTTGAGTTTTCCTGACCTATTGATGCTAATTCTATATTCAGATCATACAAATTTTTCAAAGAAAAAGGCCTATTGCGATCAGATCCAGGAATATCTTCAGGTTTGCATAGGAAGGGGAAAAGCAGGAATCCCACTTATCCAAGACTCCCATTGGGAGTGAATTTGAAAGTAAGACCAGAGAAAATCTGCGATATCTGTATTATGGTCAGGTTGGTAAATATGGACAAAATACACAACACGCTTATCAGCAGGCAGCATAACTGGAGAGGCCTGGTCTCCTGTGGGTCTGTACCTTGCACTTGTAACCTCTGATGCCTTAGTAACACTTGAGTTCATGTTGTGGCCCTTATACCAGGGATATTAACAATGTCTCTCTCATCAATCTACCCTCTGTTATATTAGAACTTGTCAAAAAATAATCTCCTTGGGACTATTGCTAAATGTGATTGAAATCGCACAAGCCAAAAAACCCCTGGGGAAGAGATTGACAGATAGATGCACAGAGAAGATGAGCACAGAAGCCCTGTTTCAAAATGAAAGCAGTCTAAAAGCTGGGATACTTGCATTCAAAGTGGTATCCTGCTAATTTAAATCTATCAGTGAACATTTCCAAGTGCACCAAAAAGCGCCAAAAGAACAGGTTGTTTGCTTATGAAGGGAATGCTTTAACCATTTAACTATCACTTTTGTCGACTGATGGGGAAATGCAGTGTTACGTGGGCAATCAAACTGGAAGATCACAAACACTCTTTCCAGATTTAAAATATGCAGGAGCTTGAAGGAGTGTAAAAAAATGTAAATCAAAGGAACCAGCTTCTATCTGGATTGAATAAATGAAGGATCATTGAAAAATGACAGAGTTTGTGGGAAAACAGTAGTTTAAAAGTATGCTTACACATATGCTTATAAACTTATATACACTTCTGCTTACAAACAGCGCCAGGAATGTTCCCAAGTGCTGGAACTCAGTCCTCTGCACTGCTAACTTGTCAGAGAGTCCCTGACATTACTCATCCCAGGCCAAGTACCTTCTCCCAGACATGGATTGGACTTTAGCACAGATCGAAGGCCATCAGACAGCTTGGTGGCAGTCTTCCAGTTTTATAAGGTTAAAAAAAGAAACAGTTTAACATCCTGAAGACAGCCCAGCCTGACAGAGCAGTATTCCCCCAGCTGACCTCACCAGCAAGCACTAAGGGAAGGATGACACGTGCTTCGCACTTGCAGCCCAGTGCCAGATCAAAGGCTGATGATGCCATGGGGAAATGTGAGTGCCATACACTGGTATCAGCACTATTGTGAAAGAATTACATCTCATTTTGTAAGAGATACTGTGCAGCTTTGGATGGCACCTAGGGAGGAAGGAATGGGAAAGAAGTATCCATATACAGATCCCCTCACTCTTGACTCAACAGTCTTCACAAGCACAGCCCAAGGGAAAGACCAGAAGTCCCTTTGGTAGCAGCCCAGACCACATCAAGCTTGTCCTGTACCTTAGAGGCAGCCCCAGCTTTGTGCGCTGGCACTCTTCAAGTGCTTCATAGGCCCAAGTCAACGACACCATTAGCAGTATGCAATATCATATCCCGGGATAAACCATAAGGCAGGGTGTGACACTGGACAGCATCACCATGGGCTCTTCTTGAAAGAGGACTCAAGCAGTTACACACAATTTTTTTTTTTAAGTGCAGAATTTTTTTTGAGACGGGACAGTATCAGCACTCCTAGCTCTGATGTATGGTATCCCTCGAAAGCTGTTTCCCCACTTCTTGCACTCCTCCTGCAGTCAGACCCCAGACTCCATGCCCCTTCCCAGATACCAAGGATATCTTTCCAACCACAGCGATCTGCCACAGCCATGTCACAGAGTCACTTTTGTCACTACCTGTGCAGAGGAGACAATGTGAGGTTCAGAAATGTGGTTTTGTCTCATCAATGAGCCCCTAGCTTTGATAACCCACCAAGTGTACATCCCTTTCTGGAAGGAAGAATACCTTTTGACTTAATGACCTTGTGCACCTGATCTGAGCTCAGAGACATGAGGAATCCCATTTGGTTGAAAATTAAGGTGCCCAAATGCCAATAAATACTTGTAGATGTAGATGATGTCCGGTTCACACAGTCAGATGACAGAGCTCCTCCCCAGTAACGCGACTACTCAAGCATAGACTAAGCCTTGCTTGCTCTCCTATATGGTTGCTTTCTCCCTGATGTGGGTTCCAGCCTTCCTGCTTCCATTCCCTCTCCCACTCTCTTCCTGCCATAACATCCCTCCATCTTGTCTGTTCTGCTGTGCAGGACTATACTCCTGACTCCAGCTTCCCCTTTATTTGTCCCAATCCAGTCTCTCGTTCTCCCTGATACACTTGCCACCTCAGTGTATCAGATTCAAAAAAACCCTCCTGTTATCCTCTGCAAGACCAGGATTTAGTGTGTACTCTGAATCCCTCTGAAACCCGGAATGCTCCTACCTTCCAGCCCAGGAGACTCCAGAAAGAGACTCCAAACAGATGTAACTTTCTCCCACATCACAAATCCACCACACAAGCAGTACTGCCTAAAAGTGAAGACCTAGAGCTAGGTTAATAAAAAGGGTCCAGATAAATTGACTCAATGTGTCATATGAATTGTCACCTCAAAAATAATAAAAAACCACGCATGTTCTAGCATCTAAAGGGATGTGCACACACCAAGCTGGTGTTGATTGCCTCTCTGGCTGAAACACCTTGATGGTTACATTTGCTATTCATCCTCACCTACACTATGACTTGTAGTCTGTCAGTAGAAAACTTCCTTTCACCTAGTGCACCACAAAAGGAGAGGAGTTTATTTGCTACAAACCAAAATGCCCTCAGCTTTTTCAGCACTATCACCTCTACCAGCAGGAAAATATTTGTTTTGTCCTATTTCATTGCTAATTCACATCATCGAAATGCAAGGCTTTCTCATCAGGCTTGATTGGGATGTATTAATGAATGCTGCCTTCCCCATCCTGTAATCCTTGTCATATCAGGATTTATTTACAGTCTTTGCCCTGGAGGGGGGGAAGCTTCACAAACATTAAGTCATCTGGATATTATATGCAATATCTAGAGAAAAGCATAAGACATGCATTGGTAAAAACATTGTTGTTTTCTTTTTTGAATTGAATAATGAAACTACCAGGAACCAAAGAAAAGATTCACAGCATCACTTTTGTTTTAAAAAGGTAACTAGCACAGTAAGTAAGGGGAGCAAGATAAGCGGGGAGTTTTAAGGAAGTGCTTGAGTGGTGATGGGAAAATCTTAATCCTTTGCTAAAGGCATTTAAACTGAAGGACTAAATTGCTTCCATGTTAATTTTGATGTTACTCTGTAATATCTGTGAGTGCTCTTCGGTGAAGCTCTAATACCTCTGCAAAAGTTAATGTTTTATATCTGATTAATTCAAATGGGTGAGATATGTTTTAATGATGGCATGTGTTTAAGAAAGACAGGGAAATTAGTGGTATGGGTACAACCCCCCTCCACCTTTTAGGAGGAAAACTCATGACACAGAGACTCCACTGTTCTAATGCAGGCTCACGTGCAGGAAGCCCTCAGCAATCCACTTAAGCTCTTTTTTTACGTTTCCCCAAATGCCATGGGAAGGGAATATTTATCCTTGGGAGATTATGGAGATTAATTTTTTAATTTGCTTTTAACTAATTCTCATCTTTTGAAGATAGAGATCTTTACAAGAGTGCTGGATACCATTAAGTATACAAAAGCTTGAGAGGAAAAAGAAACAATTTATTTTTGAAATAGATTTTTGCATCAAATTTTATGTTCTGCATAAACCAAACAAACTAGAAATTATTGTGCTCTCACAGTCTTGAAATGTTATGTAGACTATTTGCAAATATTCCCTGAATTGCATTTTTTAACATTTTAGATATTTACATCATAGAATCATAGAATTGTCAGGGTTGGAAGGGACCTTGAAGATCATCTAGTTCCAACCTCCCTGCCAATGGCAGGGACACCTCCCACTAGAGCAGCTTGTTCAGAGCCTCATCCAGCCTGGTCTTAAAAACTTCCAGGGATGGGGCCTCCACCACCTCTCTGGGCAACCTATTCCCTTTAGAACAGTCCTTTCCCTTGATAAGACCAAAGCCTTCATAGCTTCTGTAGTTATATTTCACTCTGTCTTTTCAAAAATGGTTCTGTAAAAGGAAATGTTAGTCAATGATTACTTCTAGTTTCAAGAATGACTTTTCTTCATTCCTAGAGAAATAATTTCTTGTGATCGGCAAAAGCAAAATTAAAAGAAAAATCTGGAACATTATTTCAAGTGATAAAGAATTCAAAATAATAAATTACTAAAGACAAATATGTTCAAGTAGGCATTTTTTTATACATCAAATCTCACTGAAGAAACATGTTTGCATTAACTCAGTGGATGCCAAAATCTGCTGCCCCTCTCAAACCACAGCAGTGACCCTTGGAGAGGAAATCCTTCATGGTACATTGGAAATGCCATGATTTTCTCTCTTTCTAAAGACAATATACAACAGAAAACCAATCTGACTGGGTTTTCAAAAGAAGCACAGAAAGGACATGTGTTGGTCTAACCTCCTCTGGGAGAAGGAAAATCTGGTTTTCTCAATTTCTCATGTAATCTTAACTTGACGAGGAGTCATTCTTCCTCTGAAGTGTAACTGGGGTTTATTAATAGTGCCAGGCTATTAGACAGCTACTGCATTTTACTCCAGAGGTGGCTCCCTGTGTGTGGTGAAGAGGATGATCTCCATGTACAGCTCATAAAGAGTTTTATATAAATGTCCATTACCCATATAATGGCAACAGCCAACAGTTTTATTAGGCAATATAAAATGATATTATTAGGGATATAATCTGTAATGCCTCAGGGCAGAAGCCAATCAGTGACTGTCTGGAGTTATCCAAAAGAAACTTTCTGTCCACAAGTTATTCCTACATCATCTGTTAGGGGGTTTCTTGCCTTTCTGCAAAATGTCAGGAGGCAGATACACTAGGAGCCAGGCTGCTAAATCCCACCGGTTTCTGGTTGGGTCGAGTTTAGCAATTCCGCTCTTTGTGCCACAATACATAAATGAAGTGTGGCACTTCGCTTTATCAAATAATAGATCTCCAATGAAAATCAATCCAGAAATTCTCCCATGAAATTTATGCTAGCTAAAACAAATATATAGATGATTTTTTTAAACTTTGTATTAGTTTAGTTGAGGAGATTTCCCTACTATGTTCAAGCCCTTCAGGTGGCAGATGAGATAGGAATAAACTTTTGTTTTCCAGATGGTGAAGAGGATCCTAACAGCATGATGAATCCTGCAGTCCAGAGGGTCACAGTCTCAGCTTTTGCTTTGGGACTCCGGTAAAAATCTGTTGGGCCTTCGCTGTCTCACCTTTAGGATGCACACATCCCTGCAAATAGCCTCTAGCTTTCCTAACTGCCTGCTGGGTTCTTCTCTTGCAGTCCATGCCTCAAGTGCCTGAACCACTCCTCTCATGCTTTATTTTGGTTTAGCCTTTTAAATTGTCTCACACAGAAGCATCATTCACCAGGCAGCCCCAACTTGTGCTGCTGAAGTTCTTTTCTTTCTCATTTTCTCCAGCTCTGTCCTAAGTGTGCCTCCCCTCCTCTTCTCTCCCGTTGTCCTAAACTTGCCTTTAGCTGGTTTGTTCTTTGCCGCTTCTCTCTCTTGCAGTTAATCCCAGCAATTAATCGAAATGTAAGAAATAAGAGTATCTTGACAACCTTATTGTATGCATGTCACACACCCTAATGGCTCCAGAAGCCCTGTGGAATATATAGAGCAACAGCAGAGTGTAACAAAGACATAAAAAAGACTTGAAATTTTGCTATTAGTAATAGGATTGCTCTTTGTGTTAAAACACAGTCTTTAATTGAGGTTACTGGATTATTATGTAAAGTAGTCTCCTACAAAAAACACAGAAGCTAGTGTTACTTTCAGGGAATGCCTTTCTCATGGGTTCCTACTTCTTTCATCAGATAGTAGCCATAATTTCATCATACAACCTGCTCAGGCTGAAACAACTTTCTATCTGAAAAGGTGCTGGTGAGGGAATAATGTGAGATCTCTCTTGGGTTGGATGAGAGTCATGCTTTGTGTTGTCTCTAGAGAGATGGCTGGGTGAGGCAGTTTGGATGGGGGAAGAGAGATGCTGGTTTTGTGGTTTGTGACACAGAGCCCCTTGTAACACTGCATTTAATATGTTTGGTCAGGTGTCCTGTGTTAGGAAGTTCTTTTCTCTGGGAATTAAGGGACAAAGCTGGATCTCAGT
>JAAGNO010030028.1:0-36942 GCA_033439905.1 Ceryle rudis | reverse complement strand
GGTGTTATATAATGTTTATTTGCCCAATGAATTTTGAGGTTTTTGAGGTTGAGGACATTCTGTTCTTCAAGGAGAAACTGGAAACAGAGGTGTCACGGGAAGATGCTCCTATTGGTTGACATGAATGCAACAAAGATTCTCCATCCCAGCCACCATCCTCATAGCTCAGCACTACAGCTCCACGGGGGGCTTGGTAACCCCGCCAGGGGTCACGGGCACCCCCCCCCTGCCCCGGGGAGGGCGGGGGCTGCACCCGCCGCCCCCCCCCCCCCCCGCACCGGCTGCGGGCGGGACGTTACCTGCGCTCCGGCTGCCTTCCGTCTGCCTCTCTTTCTGCCCTTTCTGCTTGCTCGCTGTCTCCTCGGGGTGGACAATGAGCAGCAAATTGATCGTTACTGCGCTGGGATCTGTCTTAAAGTCCATGGTACCCATCAGAGCATGACCAGGACGCCGGTCCACCCGCGGAGCTGCTGCTGCTGCCGCTGCCCTGTCTTATTTTCCACCCTTGGAAAGCGAAGCGCGTTCCCCCCGTGGTCGCGGCACCGGCGGGTTGGCCCCGCCGACCGCACCATGAGCGCTCTGCCAAAGCCGACCCTAATGAAGAGGTTACAAGTCACCTTTGAAAGGAAATCGCAGGAGGGATCCGTTTCCTAAAGCAGAGGAAGGAGCTGCGGTTCGGCTGGGGGGGGGGGGAAGGGAGGGGGTCTGGTTTCAGAGCGTGCCCCCGGCTCCCCCTCCCCTCTGTCTGCCCTTTTCGGCTTTAAGCACTTGTCTGCACTCAAATCCCCCAGCAGCACTGTTTGCTGGGGGGGATTCGCTTCCCGGCGCTGGCAGAAATCCTTAAAAGGCCTTCTCTTTTGATCCTCTCCCCCGGCAGAAACTTAAAGGATGCTTAGGAGTACAAATAATAACAATAACTGCAGTCGGAGGAAGGGAGAGGAGAGCAGCAGCTGCGGTGGGGACAAAAGGGTTAGAAACGGCCCACAAGCGACCATTTAAAGCAGTGGGGAGGCTCCGGCTTTGCAGGGCTGCCCGGTGTGCAGAGTGACAGCAGCGAAGGGCATTGTAGGGTGCAAGCCTGACTGTGCCAAAGGAGCCGAGAAAATCAGCCTCCCTCTGTCCACATCAGCTTGGGAGCTCAGCTTGCTGGGGTAGCCAGAGGCGGCTAATCAAAAAGGAAAGCTGTGCAGATCCCCTGCTTTCTAGAAACTCTTCCAGCCTACAAAATGGGGGACAAGAAGGGTTACAGTGTGGGTTAGCAACTGGGCTCAGCTGGTCCCTGCAGCTCGGAGAAGGGGCTGGCAGTGAGACACTTTCTAATTTTACCTCTGGCCCTCATCCCACCTGCACTGCCAGCCCCGGCTGGCTTGGCCGGTGCTCCCAGGGGAACGATAGCACCTGTGGGCTTACGGATTCTCCGGCAGCTTTAGAAAGGGCTGCGGGGGTGCAGGAGGCCCCAGCTGGCAGAGGGGGGCTTCAGGAGCTCGACATGGGCAAGGTGCTTTTTTGTGGGTGTTGCAAGTGCTTTTGGGGCAGGAGTGTGAGAGCTCTGGGTTCTTCTGGCTGTGGGCTGGCGGAGCTGTCCTGGATCTGGAGGCTGCTACTACTGCTCGGTGTTAGGTTACTTATGTTCCGAGACATGGGTTTTCCCCATGGATCTGTATATAATTCCTGTTCCCTCCCAATCTTCTACCCCTTTTCTGTTCATGAGTCCTTTCCAAAGCACAGACAGATGATATGCTCCTGTGCTTGCCTGCTAATCCAGCCCTAAGCAGCTCCTCAGTATATCCAGAAATAGCATACATGGTTGCAGGGAACCTTGCTCCATCCAATTTGCTGGTGAACCTTTGCATGGTCCTGCCCCCTCTGTGACCCCCTGGATGGTGCCCGCAGCATCCCTGCCAAGAGGGGAGCATCAGGGATAGGATGTTGCACGTAACCTCCAGTAATGCAGTGAGAGTCCTGTGCCGGGGATGGTTAATATTGTTGGGGTCCAGGTTATGGCTTTGCTCTTTAGTTCATGCATTGGAGTGGTTTTAGGTTCAGCTCTGGCTATAAGGAGCTAGCTGGAGGTGATTAAACCTGATGAAGAGGAGGCAGGGAGGGACAAATGCATGCTGAGATGCACTGGGCTCTGCCAGGCAGATTTTCCAAGCCATCTGGGGCTTGCCCGTCTCCAGTTCAGGTCCCTGAGATTTATGGCTGGAATGACTTTCTAATCACAGTTTCGCCATCTGCCTGTTGGCCTTTAGCACCCCCCTTTCACCTGTCACCGAGCCCTGCTGCTCCTGCCCGCACCACACGGCAAGGAGCACCCTTTCCTTCCCGTTGCCCCAGCTGCTCATCTGAGGCACAGCCCTTGTTCCTGCAGGTCTGTTCTCCCTCATCTTGCCAAGTGGGACAGTCTGATCTCCTGAACTATTCATTGGCATGGCTGAATCCTCATTCCAGTGTCACCCAGGTCCTGCACCAGTGCATCTTCTCACCAACCCACTTCACTCTTCTGATGCATCCCATCAAAAGTGATTTTCCTGGACATCTTAGCCTTGCTCCTCCAGCAAAGCAGCTTGCTCCTCCACCAGGTCTGCTTTTAACCTTGTTCCTCTTCAGCTCCAGAAAGGTGATGGCTCAATGAAAACAGAAAGGATGAAATTCTGTCTGGGGACATTGGTAAAAGAAGGTTTCAGTGGTGCAGCTGAGGTCACACTGAGCACATGAGCTGAACTTGGTGCAGACACCCAAATGAATGTTTTGGTGGCACCAGCTGATGTTAAGCTGATGCATTTCTTCCTTGGCAGCTCTGAGCTGGAGCCTCAGCAGCAGAGTGTGTGGTGGTTGCTGCTTTGGTTGCTGCTGGCACTTTCCCTCCTGGTGAGCTGTAAAATTAGTAGAGTTCTATTTCTCTTAATGGTGAACTGGCTGCTCCTGGCCCTGCTGCCTGCAGGCAGCAGTACTGCAGGCTGAGCAGTGCTCCACTGCCTTCCCTCCAATGGCCTCAGCTGTGTTCAGCCAAAATGTGTTTCCAACACAGTGAAAGCATCTGCAGGAAGTTTTGGCTTTCCTAGAAATTACTATTATCAGGGAAAATGTAGTTAGTTTTGGAGGGGCCTTTGCATTTCTTTTCTTCTATTATTTTCTCCCAACAAAAGGATACCTTGAAGAGGGGAAGAGGAAAGTTTCTGATCATGTTTTTATGACTGTAACATGAGCACGAAGGCAAAGGCTTTGCTTGAGGTGGGTGCTGCTATCTCCTCCTGCAGCAGCAAGCCCTCCTTGTTTGAGAGGTTTATATGGCCATGTGATTCCTCGTGCATAGGAAGCCTGTCATTGGCATAAGATAAGGTCACGACCAGCAACGGTTGTATGCCAGGATATTTTCGAAGCTAAAGAAAATTTAGATTTTAAAGAGGGAAATGAGAAAGCCTTTTTATTGCTGTGTTGATTTTAAAATAAAAGCATCTCTTCGAATTTGCTGCAGGATTTAAAATGTTCACCTGAGTCCCAGGGAGATGAATTAATGGCCACAGAACAAGAGAAGCTATCAGAGTGGCATGATTACATGTATTTACCACATGGCTGTCATTTCTCCAGGGGTGATCTGAGGGAGAGAGAGACCGTACAAATGTAGAGCAAGAATTAGGTTATTTGAATCCCATTGGGCAGAAAGAAAAATTGCAGGCTGCAGGAAAGCATTTTAACTCTTCTGAAGGTGTTTTGCCTTCGTTACAGTCCATAAAGGCTCCAGCAGAAGGAGTGGTGGGAAGATGCCCTGCCTCCACTGTGCCAAAGGGTGGCTGCCAGACACCTCAGTCCTGCTAGGACCATGGCTGAGGGTGCCCAAATGCTTTTCCAAGACTATAATAGATGCCTGCACCCAGAAAACGTGCTAGGGCTGCCCTTCTCCCCGGTGCAGAGACACAAGGCATGCTCTTCTGACCTGCTCTAGCTACCCACCCTGCGGGAGATTGCTTCCACCCCCCTGGTATGGGATCTTCTCCACTGTCTGGAGAGGAAGCCTGAGCATGTAACTTCAGTGGAGGCAACGCTAATGTCTTCTAAAGATGAATCCCAGCCGCTTTCATATAGTTGGGAACTAACATGCCCTTGATGACACCTTTGGTAATTGGGTAATGCTCATGGCTTTAAAATTTTTGCCTTTCATTTGCTGCTCACTGTAACACACTTGTGTTACAAGAAATAATGTCTCTATTTCTCCCACCTGTTCCATCCATGAAGGCATTGGCAGTAGTCACCTCCAAGCTGTAGAGCCTTTGTGCAGGAGCTGTTCCCTGTTGCTGCTCCTCCTCATCTGTGCCCTTGTAAGCTCTACCGTGCCCCTATTGAGATAGGGGACCAGGGCTGGCCACGCTCCATGTACAGACATACCAATGATTTCTGTCTTGCTTTCTGTGCCCTGCCTGTTAAAGTCCTGTCCCAGCATTGGCCTTGCTTTGTTCACCCACCACGGCGTGGGTATTTTCACGGACCTAACCACAAAGACTCCCAAGATCTGTCTCTTGACTCAGAATAGCTCATTTAGGGACCATTATTTTATGTGTGCATGTATATATTTGGAGGTTGATTTGTTGTTTTGTTGTGTTGTTTTGTTTTTTTTCTCAGGCACTACTTTGTATTTGTAGATGCTGAATCTCAGCTGATGTTTTCTCTCTCAATTGCAAGTTAACTTTGGAGTGCCGGGATGCATTCACGTTGTATAACACGTTACAACTGCACTCTGATGAGTTTTAATCTACTCTTTTGGCCTGCCTGTATGTTCTTCCTCCGTTGGAGCTGCAAGGCTCTGCACTTACTCCCCTCCCAGCAGCTTCCAAACCACAGGTTGCTCAGATGTTCTGTTCATTTTGCAGCTTCTGCTGTGTCAGCGGCTGTGCTTTATGATTTAAGGTGGCAGCAGAACTTTCCACTGAACTATAAACCCGTGTATTCAGTTTCCTGGTATCCACACAACTGGGAAGCTAATTGATTGCTGGAATAGTCCTGCACGGAGAGGTCAAGATGTATTTAGATTGCAAGGAGACGATGAGGGTTGGTGCAAAACTGAAACAAATGCCATGAGCTCTATGAAGAGACTCATTGGTGGTGATGCTTTGAAGTTGGAGTTTACCTGCTTGGAGGAAATAGCTGTCTCCAGATGGGAGAGCCTCTAGCAGGAGATAGTGCATCTCAGATGGGATTTCTGGTCCATGAAAGCCAAGCCTGGTTGGCCCCTGTCTAGTGATATGGCACAGCACTCATTCCACTGGGGAGTGTGTGGACACCCGTGCCCTGGCTGCCTGGACAGAGATGCTGGAAGCAGCCGTATGATGAGTATGGAGCTGAGTGAGGGCAGAGCTTTGGCTCGGGAATTAGGGGTGCCCCATCCTTGGGCTCAGGGAGGGGGTTGCAATTTTTTTTGCGGGTTTTGGTGGTTTTCTTTTTTTTTTTTTTTTTTTTTTTTTGTAAATGAGAAACAACATTGCTGTGATGATTGCTGCTCTTTGTTCCTTGAAGAGGGAGGTTTCAGTAACAGAAGATTCAGCAGATGTTTTGCTAAGGTTTCTTAACAATGAAAAATACCAATGTTAATGCCCTATGGCAGAGACCTGCAGGAGTGACCTTGTGTCCTCGGCCACTTTGGATTGCTTTGGCAGCGTGCTCCTCCTTCCCTTGTGCAGTGGCAGCTGGATGCTACTCTGCCTGCTGCACCAGCAGCTGAAGACAGGGCTGCCTCTGTCCCCAGCACACAGAGCTGCTAGAGGGAGGGGGGCGGCGCTGGCAGGACATTTGCCACCAAAGGTTTCCAGGGCTGGAGAGCTATGCTGCCTTGTCTGTCTGAGCACGCATCTGTTGACCTTCAGCATGCTGCTTGGCTTACGTGTTGTTGCTGGCCTTTTTAGATGAGGAGAGTGGTTCTGGTCAGGCTGCGTGCAGTCATTAAGACATTAATCCTTTTATAATCTTCAAATAACTCATCCTTTGAAGGCAATGAGGGCAAGTGCAACGGACCCCCTCCCTCTGACCTCGCTGGGAGGCTTCTGCTGGTCACTGAAAGAGGTTTTGCCAACCGCCATGAGACCAGATCTCAAAGTGACTCATTCCGCTTCCCCAGGAAGAGTCTTTGTTAGCCTTTGGATATGGTGCAGAGGGTCTAGGGATCATTTGTTAAGGTGTCCCAGTAACCTGAATTATGCAGTAGCCCTGCCCTTGGGCAACGTGCTTTATTGTTAACTGCTTACCATAAAATTGCTCTCAGACAAGCTCAATTAATGTGCGATGCAAAATGCATCTGAGATGAGTAGTATGGTTACGAATGTTTTAAGAGCCATAGGTGAAGAAATAAGGGGAGCAGAGCAGAAAACTTGCTGTATCTACTTAACACCACTATTAAATAGAAAGCAGGTCACCCCACCCCCAAAGCAGACTGGCTCCCCTCTTCTGAAACTTTTCTGAAAAAACATAACCCTCTTCTGAATTTGTGTGCAAGTCCTGTGGAGGTTGCAGACTTGCACAATGTACTGTGCAACTCTGGTGGAGGTTGTATCGCTTTTCTTTCCGAGAGTCCTCCAGAATACCCAGGCAGGTTTATTTCTTCCCTGGAAGGCTATTTCTGGTTTATTCGGGAGGGAGCCTTGCCCCTTCTAATTAAATAAGCAGCATGTCTCTTCCCGGGAGATGCAGAAGGTACTTTGCTAGACCAAGCATTGCTTTTTGCATTTTATCAACATCTTTCTGCTGCAGTGATGAGCAAAGCCCTTCTGCTTGTTGACCCAGTAGACAAATGAGTTATCTCCTCTGCCCAGTCAACCTGATATTTTCTAATACAATGACAAATGTAAATGGAAAACAAGTTTTTGGAAAAATATGTGCAGCTCAATATGAGTAGCAGTGTTTGAGGGAAAGCAGACAGTGGTAATCTACCCTTCTGGAGTGACAATGACCCTGGGGGGATCTGAGGGTTTAGACCCTCAGATCTTCCTTACTGAAACACAGTAAGAGTGGGATAGTTGTTCTTTGGGAACTTTGTCTGCAGGTGGATATGCTCCCTGCTTGTGTTTACCTGGTGCTAGAGCTAAAGGACCTCAATGGTTGTTGGGAGGCAAGGTCATGAAACAGTTCTCACGGGGATTATTTCTTCTTAACCCAAGGTACCAGGATGCTGTGTAAAGACCTGGATGCTCTACATGGTGGTCATGGACACCTGAGCTATTGTATGAGCTGACGACATAACAGTAGCAACAGAAATAAGTATGCTGATGACTTAGAGAGGCTACCAAGGAAACTATCTCCTGTCTTTGAGATTAGCATATGCGTATTTGCTGCTGGTGGGACACACCTTGGTGTCAGTATGTCCTGGTTTGAGTGAGAACGGAACAATTCTATTCAGTGATTTTACTTTTCAGCTCAGTTCTTCCAACTACCGGCACTGTCTGAAGTCAGCAGCCTGTTTTCCCAGGCAGTGGCTGCTGCTGGCAGTGACAACACCCGGTGTTCAGAGTTAGTACCGAGGGTGGGTGTGCAGACCAAGGCCACTGCTGGATCTTGTGCACCACGTGGGGGGTGCAGAAAGTGAAAGGCTGCACCTGCAGGGAGGAGCAGCCAGGACAGGTGACCCCAAACTGACCAGCAAGGGATTCCATCCCATATACGTCATATTTGGTATCGAGCTGAGGGATCTGGAGGGTCTGTGGCTCTTCTCCCCTCTTGGACTGCTTTGCCAGCTTGGCTCTGCTTGGCTCAGGTCCTCTTGTGGTTCCTTCCTCCGAGCATCCCAGGAGGACTCTGTCCATTCTCTGCCTTTGATCCTGATCTGTGTGTTCCTGAATCTGGCACCAGAATCCAGCTCCTGAACACAGCTCCCATCTGCTGCTGGGCCCAGTCTGGGGTTTTCCCAGTGCCTGCTCCACAGCATCAGTGGTGACAGTGATGTAATTGCCATCAGGGGGGTTGGGTTCGATACTGGTTTTGTATATATTTGTATATATTCCATTTTATTGTTATTATTTTCGTTCTCATTAAAGCTGTTCTAGTTCCCTTTTCTAATGGCCAAGTCTCTCTCCCTTATTCCCTTTCTCTTCCCCTTTGGGGAGGGAGGGGCGTTCACAGCATCTGTTGTAGGTCTAGTGGGCTGCCCTGAGGCTAAACTGTGACACAGTAGTAAGGGCTACTTAGTTCAATCCAGTTTGAATTTCCTTCGAGACCTCTGTTTGGAGGAGTAGCCCTGGTGTTTCAGTGGGTATCTCTCTGAACCACTTCTACCAAAATATGACCTCAAGTGCCCTTGTATGAAGAATCTGGTGCTTGTCAGGGTGGAATGAGATGTAACAATGACAATAGGAGATGCTTAAACTTAACTGAGAGTGAGTTAGGCCTGGTTTTGCTACACAGGGGTCCTTATAGCAGGAGTGCTCCTGCCTCTGTGTGTTCCCAGGACTAGGAGTGACAGAGAGTTCTGCTGTGACCCACACAAGACGTGAAGCTTGCTGGCAGGAAGAACATGTCCATAGGACTCTTTCTTCTACATGTAAACTCACTTTTTTTTTTGTCAAGAACCAGAAGATAAGAGCTGCGTGGAGCTACCCCTTCCTTGCATTATGCTGTGATGAATACATGGGCCAGAAGGAAAGTGCTTGAATTTGCTTTGTTAAGCTGACACTGATGGCATTCTCCTGTATCACATCTTCTGCCTTCTTTGAGAGCCACACCTTCTCTCAGGCTGACTGCATTACTGCCATTCCCACCCAAAATGCCAACACCATGGCCTGTAGCCTGTCCTCTTCCCCTGCTGCCCTGCTGTGGGTGATAGCTGGGGTGCTTGCTGGAGATTGGGGCCATTTGCTGCAGGATACAACACCTGCCAGGTATGGGCTGTCTGCTCACTGCTGTTCACCTTGGCCATGGGAGAAGTCCAAGCCGCTGAATCATTTTTGCACCGGCCAAACCTTCACACTTTGCCAGGTATTTTGCTACCAGCTTGGAAGAGCCGGTTGGCTGGTTCCCCAGGTTGAAGCCCCAAGGCGTGCTAGCCTGCTGCTTCCCCAGCAGCCTGGTAGTGCATCGAGGGGAACCAGGCACCCTCTTGGTTCCTGTTGCCCTTCCAAAAGGCAGTAGAAGATGAACCTGCCACCCTGCTGCTCCGACATGGACATTGCACCTGGCAAGAATAAGCATCCTGGGGTTGCCATGGAGATGGCTGATGGGCATCTCTAACTTTTCAGAGACCTGGCAGGATGCCGGGGCATCTTAAGCAACATTATTGGCACTGAAATAGATCCCTGATGATCTAAGTAGTCAGAAAAGTAGCCAGGAAAGACTTTTCCACTTGGGAGAGAATGAGCTCACCTGTGGAGCTGGACTGTCTGTCTGGCGCAGTTGCTGCTCCCACCTCCACGTGAGCTGCTGGAAATAGGAGATCATCTCATTAGACTTTTTCCTCAAGCAGCTGACCAAAAATCCTATGGTTTCTGTTCTGCTTGCTTAGTTTCAGGAAGCTGAATGCTGAATGGCACAATGGTGTGGGTCTGGTGAGATGCACAGAGCTTTGTTCAGAAAATGAGAAAGTTGTTTTGATAAAGAAATGGCAAAAAAGGGGAGAAAGGCAGTCAGTGGCAAAGCACATTGGCCTGAGTATTAGAGCCAGACCCAAAGGGTTAAATCAACCCAGAAAGCCTAAGGGGATCCCTCAGGATAGCTCCCAAGCAGACTCAAGTAATGAATTTTCACTTCTGTACTTTCATTATCATTGTTCTTAGCTGGAGCTTTACTATTTGTCCCCCTTAGCTCTGCGGCACGTTATTCATGTCATTGAGACAGTTGCAAGGACAGTGCTGTTCACTCAGCTTTCCTATTGGAAACATGATGGGCTCCATTCCTGTGGGCTCTGCTGAGCCTGAGCTTCAGGGGGGAAGTGTGCATGGACTGTTACCCCAGAACCATGCTCTTGTTTTTTCTCCCGCCAGCTCAGTCAGATTGCCCAGAGAAATCCCAGGTTTACCATAGTGCTGAAGCTTTGTGTTCAGCAAAGCCCATCATTTGGTTCTTTCAAAGATAAGCTGGTGACTACCAACTACTCTCCCCTCCCTGTTAATCCATCCAAGAACATGTATCATGATTAAAGGCAAGAGCAGACGTGCATAGGTTCGGTGCAGCCAAACTGGGTGGGAAGGAGTATCAGTTACTTCATTGCTAGTGAGAGGGGATTTTTGTTTGTTTTCTTCTTTCCAGAAATACTTCATTATGTCATGTAAAATACTGACATACCTCTAGAGAGCTAAAAGAAGAGCAAAATCAGAAGTGAGCTATAACACTGTACTGGAACACAAGTAGCAAAGCTTTGTGGCAGCATAGCATCCTTTCCAAAACAAATGCTATTTTTAATCATTCCCACTTTAATTAGTTCCCTGGAAATTAAGGAACTGGAATGGTGACATTGGTAATTTGTGTCATCCTGATACAACATCACTTGGAGTTTAGCCCTCCTCTTTGGTAAGATGAGAGAAAGCTATTTTATTTTTCCCAATACTCCTAAAAAGTGAAAAAGCATGAGAGGTGAAGCAGTGTCCTTGCATGAACCCCAGCATGCTGTTCATCAGGTTGCTTTTTTAAATACTGCTGCCAACTAACCCACTGCTAGTGCTGGTCACACAACTGACTTACTGAGGTCGTCGGCTTTGCCTTCATCTTCACTTCCACAGCTCCGGCAGAGCCTGCAGGGATGACATGACTGTCACTTTGAAGTTCTTGAGTGATGGAGCTGCCTGCCTGGAAGTGAGTAGTTCTGTGTCAAATCTGTGTTTTCCTTCTTTCACATGGTTTATCTCAAGGGGGAGCCATTGGTGACATGCACATGTCTTCTGCTGTCTCCCTGCCCCACAGCTTGGGGCTGTGTTAGGAGCCAGTGCCTTCGGGCTGAGGGCAAGTCTTGCTCTCTTCATTTGCGTCCCTGTCTGTCTTAGGGTTATTCAAGCCAAAGACCCAACCCCTGGGACCACCCCTGCAGAGCTGAGGAAATGAGACCTGGTGCCTCTTCAATGAGAAAAAACACTTCACTGAAGAGACAAAGCGTCTTCATTGCTCTAAAATTATTTCTTAAAGAAGCGTCTATTAAAAAGGTAAGATAAGGGCTCCTGGGTGTTGCAAGTGAGGGCTGGTGCATGGTGCACTTGGCACTTGGAGCTCACCTGCTTGTGAGCGGCTAGCCCCAGTAAAGCCTGGAGTTGTGCGGGCACTGGTGCCAGCACAGTGCTGGTTGCCACAGCGGCAGGACACCCCGTCACTGGCGGGCCTGCTGTCAGCTGCCTGCAGCCGCTCCCCCATGAAACAACCATCAGCCTTTCCCACTCGGCGGCCAAATGTCAGTGGATTCAAATCGCTGGCGGCGAACACAGGCAGCCAGCTCTTTGCTCTTTCCATCGACGCTGGGTCAGATGACAGACCCCCACCCTGACTATTATTATTGTTATTTATTTGTATTGTGGCAGTGCCTAGGAACATCCCCCTGTGGCCTAGGAGCCTCTGCTGCTGTATGCTAATGCAGCACAGGTTGTGACATGCATCACCAGTGGAGTAAATAGTGTCACTGCAGTAACATCCCACCTCCCCAGCGTCCTCGTACCCCTGCTTCCGTGTCAGCTTGGAGATAGCATCCAGCCATCACTGTTAATATCTTCCTTGATTCTGGTTAATTTGATAAGCCAAAATGCTGGGGAACTGGCCATTCCTTGGGGCCATGTTGTAGAGCAGCCTGGGAGCAATGTTAAGCTTTGATTGGCAGCACAGCCCCCCTAGTCCTGACCAGCAGGCTAATGCAAGCTGGAGAGCATCTCCCGAAAGCAGGGCTGTGCAAATAGCAGGGTTTGGTTAAATCAATAGGTCCCCAGTTAAGCATAACGGGAAGGAACTGTTTCCCTGGGTTTTGCTCCACGAGACCAGCTGTCTCAATTAACTGGCTCTCCTTACAGTGTTTTTCAACTGTACAGAGATGAGCCAAGGACACATGAACGTAACATGATCCAGAAAGATTCCCCGAGTGCCAGGAAGTTGGAGCGCTGCTGCCTCTCCTCTTTATGGACGTGCACAGCCCGTCTGCTCGCTGAGTGGGGCTCCTCCGAGCAAAATTTGGAGGAGAGCTCTTCAGGCTCTCACGTGCTCTTGGCTGAACTAATGCTGCAGTAACTCCCTAACCAAGACATCACTAAGCCTCTGCTGTACCAGTACTGCGGGGGTTTGTGTGCAATTGCCTGGAGTGGCTCTTGGCAAAAAAAGCTCAGTTTACTGGTGACAGTGCAAACCCTCTCGCTGGAGGGGGAAACACCAGAGCAATGCCTGAAGCCACTCTCTGTCCGTGGCTTCTCTCTCCTGCCTAAGGCTCCCTGCAGCCAGGCTGCAAGATCTGGCTTCCCAGCCTGTATCCCAAGCTCCATGGGGAGGATGGGTTGTGGCTGTGTCCAGGCTCCTGGGACAAGGCTGGCCAGGTGCAGGACATCCTTTCTGCTCCTGCTATTTCTACCTCTCCTCCTGCTCCTCTCCCTGGCTGTCTGCCTTGCTCTGCTGTTTTCTGCCCCTTGTGCCCTTAGGGGCAAACAGTGGCAGTGGATGCTTCCTGGGACCTCTGGGCAGTCACAGCAGCAGGACAAAACTGCATCAGCAATGTCCAGCAAAAGCAGGTAATTATTGGGTGGTAATAAGACTTTTGAGGATTTGCCTGAGATCCTACAATCCCTCTGCTATTCAGCCTTGCTTGGGGTGTCTCTCCCTGCCAGTTTCTGCCTACAGCTACCCTAAGCCAATTCCTTATGCTCAAGCAGGAACAGTATCATCAGTGGCAGATGGAGATGCAGGGGACCACAAGCAGGTGATTTTTGGAACTGTTCAGTGTTAGCCCCTGCCATGTCAGCAACTGCTCCGGCTTTGCCCTGGGTTGCGCAGTGTCCTGCCCAGCCCCACAGGTGCACAGAAGGCCCAGGTGGCACAGTGAACATCATGTGAGGCAAGGAGCTGGGGGCTGACGGTGGCCTTGGGCCAAGTTGTTATGACCATCTGCTCTGCACTGTGCCAGGCTGATGGCTGCTATAAAGAGCGTGCGTGCCTCAAAGCGCTGGGGATCTGGCAGTAACAGGAGCTGAAGGACTTCAGAGAGGAGCTGACTCTGTCTTTTCAGCTCTGCCTTATGTATATTTATCTGTACGTACAAATAGAGCAAGCCGGCTGTGATGGTTTTGTGTCACTAAACTGTGCTGGGCCATGCTGAGCTGGCTTACAGTGTCCCCGCACCTTCAGCTCCATCCAAGCCTTGGTGTGACGTGGAGAGGCCTGCAGGATAGTGGCCAGTGAGGCAGAAAGTTGGGGATGCTGAATGTGGGCAGCAGGATTTGATGGTTTTCTGTGCCCATTTGCAGTCCGGAGAAGGGAGTGTCAAGGGTCCCTGTCTGCTCATGGCAGCAAGAAAAGCCAAGGGCCGGGAGCCACGAGCATGTTGTGATGGTGAGAAAGATGGGGAAGAGCAGCAGTCCTCTTGCATACAGGAACAGCAGCGTGCGCCTTGGTCAGAAATGGGACTTTTATCTGAAATACACACCTTGGCAATGCAGAAGAAAAGCAGGAAAGCGCTTTTGCTCAGTGCTATAGAGCAGCCGTCAAACACCTGACTCTACATTTTGATTTCAGCCAACAAAATAAATGCAGTCCGATGCAAAGCTTTCTCTCAACTTGGTTTTGATTTTTCAGGGGAATATGTTATCAAAGGCAGAAATGTGGTGAAAGAATTGAATAAGGACTGCTCGGGTATTGTGTGCCCAGTGACATGGCGCAGTGTGGGCTTGTGCTTTGGGACCTCTATTAGGGAACTTTTTAATATTCTGTCTTTGAGTCTTAGTCCTTTCCTCTTCTTGTAACTTGTAAGGTGCATAAGACCACTCCTAGCTCAGTGGAAAGAGATTTTTTCTTTGTGAGACAACTTCAGGACCTGCTTAATGCCAGTTCAAGTCAGACTGAGCTTCAAAGGGAGACTAATTTCAACTGAGCTTTAAAATCTTTCACGAATTGGCTTAAACCCAAGAATTATCAAAATGAGTCAACATTAAAAAGAACTATTTAAAAATAAATCATCACTTATAATAACTGAATTTAGGGGACCAGAAATGTAAATGTGGGGAAAAATTGGGTAATGACGGCTGCCTGCAATGGTCCCTAAATCTAACAAGGTCTTTTATTTCCATTCCAAAAGTGCAGCAAGAGTCAAAAAAAAAGAAACCTGTATCTAGTTGACTTAGAAGTCATGAGACTTAGCGTCAGGATATTTGAGGGTCTTGTGATTTTTTAAATGTTAATACCACAAGCCCTGAGTTGGGAAATTCACTGCCACTAGTTGTCAGCTATGACTTGAAGACTCAAGTTGTTTCTGATCTGCTTTAGTGGAGGTCTGATGACAGAGTTATCAGGTTACCTGTAGGAAAGGTCTTTTATACAAGGCCCATGAGAAAGTATGAAACTGGAGAATTTTTTCCAACTTCCTATAACATTTCTGCTATTTGCTGACCAGCCCCAAGACCTTAGGTTTTTTAAGATTTTGACAGCTGAAGTCACTGTTGCACCTCTAGTTTTTGTCCTCAGGGATCTCAGCACACCTTAAAGAGGTCATCTGAACTCCTGCCTGCACCATGGAGAGTGAAGGACAGAGGTCTGGGGGTGAGGCGTTTTATGAACTTACTGCAGAGCTGAGGTTAGAGGCACGTTTCTCTTTAGTACTTGATATTCTGAACCTGCCTCTTTTCTCCTTTCCCCAGCCCTTTTACCCACTTGTCATCTAGAAGGTGTTGGATGAACTACTTCATATTTGGTTTATGTGTAATGCTCAACAAGTGCACAGGGCAGCTCTTGAAAGGTCAAGTTTATATAAATATATAATGCATATGAGTAAACCACATAATTTTAGAAGAAATTGTGAGCCACCGTAAAACATGGCAAGGTTTTCCTAAGGTAACAGACTTTAGTGCTAGGTCAGAGGTCCCCTGGACACACTATATTTTGATTTATAAGCTTTTCTGGCCATGTGTTGCTAGCAAGAAGTCAAAAAGAAGTTGAAATTGTTGGTGCTCAAGCTGTACCTTGGTCTATCAGATCCCAGCAATGCTCCCATGCTGAAGAGGCTCACGAGCTTCAAGCAAAACTCCTGCCCTGGTTCTATTGCATATTGTGCTGCTTAAAATGATAAAAGATGGATACAGGATCGTCAAGAAATGTTGTAACTCCTTGCGCTGGTGATATGTGTTTTAATTCTTTAATTCTGACCGCATAAAGATGTCTTGACTATGCTTTACAATAAAGGCGCAAGATACAATAATTCTACAGAATCTTGGCTTATGCAGACACAATTCTTGTTTTGCCAGTAAAAGGCTCAAGCATATTTTTGAATTAGACTAACAAACTGGCAGCAATTCTGCTGCAGTGCTGGCACAATGTGAGTGAGCACAAAATGCAGCCGGACAGCCAGGCAGGTGGGAGCTTTCTGCCTTTAAGTCATTTCATGGGGACACATTTGTGTATATGTGTCTGTAGGTGCAAGTGTTAGTCTGCTCTACCATTGTTAGTCTGTAGGTGTTGTTACCCTGCTCTACATTGTTAGTCTGTAGGTGGTGGTGTTGTTACCCTGCTCTACCATTGTTAGCCTGTAGGTGTTTGTTGTTACCCTGCTCTACATTGTTAGCCTGTAGGTGTTAGCCTGCTCTACCATTGCACTGCTGCCATTTTTTGCCATTCCTATTTTGTTTAAAGCCCTGCAATGTTCTTTGGCTTGTGGAGCATCTTCTTGTCCCTTCCCGGCCTCACCTGTCTCATAACACCCATACAGCTAAACTCCCACCTCCAAAAGCCATAGCTCTCCATCCCCCAGTGCACTCTGGGCACCCCAGGTGGACAGGATGCTGATACTGTGCTGCACATGTCCGTGATGCAGCACCCCAGATCTGAAATAGGCACCAGGGCTGGGTGTGGATGCCCTCTGCCACAATTCTCTGTCCCTTCCTCAATCCCTCTCTTATCCCTCCTCGTCCTTGGAATGGCTCCAGCACAGACCAGCCAGACATGGAATGGGCAGCATGGGCTGTGCCTCTGGCTGCTCCATCACCTCAGTGCTGAATGTGGAGGTGGCACTTCCCTGCTACTGGATGTGATGCTTTCATGGAGCCAGGGGCACAGACCCCCAGCAGCAAATTCTCCCCTCTGCAGCTCTTTACCAGGACTGGTTGCTCTTAGAGTCAATGGGTGTCTTCCCACCTGGAGTTACTCAGCATATAAAAGAAAAGGAGGTAAAATACAATTACAGTATCAGCTAAAGGGCTATGATTCATGGGGCCAATGACATCATGAGGCCAATGATGTCACAGAGCTGGACACTGCCTGGTTGACATCCTTTTTGGCAGAAATTACCGAGGATATCAATCAGCCGGGAAAAAGCATCCTCAATAACTCAGTTACTTAGAAACAAATACTGATGATTAAATGTTGCCATATATTACTTAGATGAGGTGAATTCTTGTTCTGCACTTAAATATAGAGGGACAGGTGTTCAGCTGGTGTAAACACATCTGCCTCAGAGTAAATTAATCCCCATAAGTCTGGGGAGCTGTGGTATTTACACCAGTGGTTTACTAACCTTTAGTGCATACGTGTGGCCAGGAAGCCTCTCCGGTGATTGCCCACATTATACTTGGTGCCTGCCAGTCCCTTTACCGCCACAAACACCTAATTAAATCCCATGCTTTTAAGGAAATGAAGCCATACAGAACTATGCCACCAGTAACAAATTACACAGTGCTGATGCCACCAATTAATGCTTCAGGAAATAATACTGTATTTCAGATGCTGAATGGTTTTTTTCTCCTAAATTAATTTGTCACTGTACAATAAAATAAGGTTACTGTCCTGCCTGGAAGTAGCTAAATTAACATTCAGAAATTGTCTGAAGTGCTAGAAGGGGAAAAAAATAAAAGAGGCATAGATCTTAATTTTTTTTCCCCTCCTGTTTTAATTATGTTTGAGAGCAAACAACAAAATAAGCATGTAAGCCTGCTGTACCACCAAGGGACTGTGGTGACTGTCTCAGTCCTCCCAGCCTACACCAGCATACCTCCTGTCTCAATGCTCCCATCTTGCCTTGCTGGGGAACTGATGTATACTGCAATATTATCTAAAACCCAGTAGCTGCTAAGATGGCATGGGTCCTCATGTGAGGACCCTGCCAGGCTTTTTGTTACCTCCTTGCCAAGGCGATGCAGAAGCTTCTGATGTTTCCCATGCAGGCAAGGATGTGAGCAAGACCTCTGGGCTTCTGGGACTCTGTGAAACAGGTCGTAGCTTTGCGTTCCTTAGAGTAAATAGAAGGAGTTATGGCAAAAGGAGGAAATAAGCTGAAGTCTGTACTCCTGCCAGGGCTGATCTTTGTACCTGTGAACTTGAGGCACAGTAGCAGCACCATTTACATGAGCTTGCAAAGAAGGATGTCCCTTTATCTGGTCAGGTGTGGTACCAGTGCAGAGGCTGAGATGGTTTTTATGACTGAAAACACATGTGAATGCATCAGGAAATGCTGATGCATGCAGGTGCCACAGAACACAGAGCAGCATCAGGGAGACAAGCTGGGGCAGGTTATGTGCTCCTTCCTGGCTGGCCCAGAGGGTGCAACAATGGAAATCAAAAGGGAAAGAGGGTTTGTTGGGTGGTGGCACCTGCAATTGTGCAGGGAGGAGGTGTTTACCGTTGTAGGCTGTGGCTGCCTTTAAAGCACTCTTGGGTTGTCACCGGGGCGCTCCACGCAAACACCCTGGAACTGCTTCTCCAGGAACACTGATAGGATTGAAAAGCAAATAAATCTCACTGCAGTGAGGCAACAGAGACAGAAGGCAATGCCAATTTAGCAGGGCTGGTATGCAGAGCGTAGCCTGCCTATGTTTGCAAGGATTAGCTCAAAAATAACTAGGCTATCATTGATATTTTTATTTATTCATGTATTATTCAGAACTTTTCTAAGAGTATAATTAAGAAAAAGCAGCATCTTGAGGTGTTTACTGGTCCCCCTGGGTTCCAGTGTGGCTCTGATTGGTGCCAGCTGGTGGTCAGCGTGTGAGTAGCCAAGCAGATGCTGGCATTATTCTTGTAGGGCCACAGAAATGGTCCCCAGGCCATAAGCCAGGGAAGTATCTCATGCCAGAGGACAGAGGAAGCCTAGAACAGAAGCTGGGTGTCCAGCTAATCAGCAGGAGGAGAGAGCTGCCTGGATGCAACAGCTCTTTAGCAGGGGCTCCCATATCCACGCCTCCGGGGAGGTGTGGTCAATGCTGCAGGTGAAGCATGTTGAGCATGTAAGCATGTGCTGCCAGACCAAATGCAGAGGAGTTCACCTGGAGAACTGCGAAATGAAGCCTGTTTCTGACCCTACAAACCAGTTCTGACAGCAAAGGCAACCACTCTTACAATATGTTTTAAAAAACAGTGAGTGCCACATAGCAGCTCCTGGAATCAGAAATGGTGGTGCTTCCCCCTGCTCGCCTCAATCTTAGTGCTCTGTCCTGCCAAGACATAAAGTTAGTTAAAAAAGATTTTCTTTAAATACCACAGACTCTCATCCAGAGAGGACATCCAACAGCTGGATGTATTCTCAGTGGGCTCTTCGCAGCTTGGCTGTCCGGAAGGAGCATTATGTAGTGATGTCGAGGTGATCCAGCCAGCTACTGAAACTCCACCTGCCCTAATGGCTAATGAGAAATGAATTTGATAATGTGGAAAATCTGGGTGTTATTGAGAAGTTATATCAGTCTCCAACTGAATTAATTCACTGCTGGTAGTTGGAAAATTTAATAAAGTGCAGATCTATATCAATCTAGGTGATTTTCCGCAAAGCTGTAAAGTATGAACGTTATCCATCAAAAACTGTTGGAATAGCAGCTAAGGCTCAGACCCGCGAGAGGCTTTGTGTGCTGGGATGCTGACTGTTGTGGAGCATCCCTGCAGCATGTTGGAAGGGGGCTGGGAGGGATGTCCTGGCTTCCAGCACCTCTGTCAAGGCTGTCTGGACTTTCAGCTGGGTCCCCCCATCACCAGCCGGCTGCCCATGTGGCCCTGCTCTTGTGACATTGTCTTTTGCATCTGTAAACTGGAGCAACACCGTGAGCTTGCCTGGATGTGCCGCTCTCCTGATGTACCTTCTAGCCTAGTGGCTTTGCCATGCTGTCCTAGATATGGAGCGGTACATTCAAATCCTTCTGGGTACCGAAAGCAGCAGCATCCTGAATACCAGCTTCCGGATGTGACTTTCAGAAAATAAAGCTATGTGAGTTGATCTCTGACTCTGACTGCAGTGAGAACAGTGGAGATCTATTAAATGCACTTATGGAGAATTATTTCCTAGCTTGTACTCGACTGATCACAGATGAGGTTTGAATTTGGGCTAGAGACTTAAAAAACATGCACAAGTGAAGCTGGGTTTTTTTCACCTGGCAAGAGGAAAGCATCCAAAAGTTAAACTGGCCTTGGCTTGTGTTAAGAGGAGTTATCTGTGCTCGCTATAAATTGAACCGGGATGGCTTAATTGCTCATTCACAGTAAATAAAGCTATAACTGAGATGTCTACTTTATAATATAGAGGGGATCTCCCAGGCTATGGAGGATGATAGCTAGCCAGAGAAATCCATTCAAAGGCTCTTTGGGATCAATAAGCAGTTAAGAGAGCCACGGGAAGATGACATTGCCTGTCTTTGGGCACAGATACCTGGAGAGGTGCCGGGCCATTAAAAGCATGAAGGGCAATGCCTGGGCTTGGATCCATCAAATTTAAACCACGGTGATTTCTAGCAGAGTTTCCACTTGGTGTCCAAATACAGAGAGGTAAGAGCATCTTGCAGAGGAGATGGCTGGGGACTCATCAGCTTTGGTAGCCATGCCCCCATCCTCCCCATGGGATGATGTCTGAAGCCAGAGTGATGGTCTTAGCCACGAGGTGTATTAATATTAGAGGGCTCTGTGGCTCTGAGGGCATTTGAGGCCCCCCTGGTGCTTGTAGGTACATTGCAGCTTATGCCAGTAGCCAGCCTGGGTGCTACCAAACTTAGGCTGGAGCAAATCCACTGTTGTGGTGGAAGGAGTAGTTAGGAGCCTTAGAGATGGTTTTTGCCAAAGGCTTCCGAGAGGTACTGTGGCAGCACAGAGGCTCTGTTCACGTGCCTGGGAAGAGTCTCTTCCCCTCATGAATGTACTGCTGGTAGAACGGTTTGTGCTCATGGTGTCTTGCCAGGCGGACTGTGCAGTTTCTCCTGTCCCTCGGGCAGTTAGAGCCTGCCATCAACCATGTGAAACGTAAATGGCAATGACCGGCTCATCCCTAATAATTTACTTTGAAATGCAGCTCTGCAGACATCAGATCAATTGCCACTTAGCTTCCAGCTCCTGCCTTGCTGGTCTTTTGAAAGGGAGATATTACAGCTGCTGTCTAGCTCCACTACTCCTCACATGGCCCATGTTTAGTTATTAATTCCCCCATGCCATGGGAGAGCCAGTGGGACTGCAACAGGGACTGGATTAAACTGTGGCCCCTCCAGCCCTAAATGCAGACAAGATTCAGAACAGACGAGGTAAAAACAAGCTGTGAATCACTTGCTGCTGCGATTCTGCTTAGTGACATTGGGTACGTGCACCTTCCTTGCTCTGGTAATGAGGGATGTTGGAGTCTGCAGATGATATCAGACTGCAGATGGCCTCAGCAGGAGTTAGAAAAGTCTTCTATCCTCTGAACTAGGTCCTTTTAGACAGAGGAAAGCTTTCCCTGCTGGTTTTGGAGCAGATGCACCCAGCGCCATGGTTTGCCTGCAAACACTTGGGAAGTTTTGGGGTCATATTGTGATATGGAAAATTGTATTTTCCCTGGTGAACTCATGAGCAAGTGGACTGTCTCATGATCACTTCACAAGGATGGAAAGGTGTGAGGCTCACTAGAGCCGTTATTTCCAAAGATTGATTTGCTTGGCCTTATTTAATCAGCTGCTCTTGAGCCAATCTGCTTAAGTGGCAGTGAGTTTACCCCGATGCAAAGTACAAACTCATAAAACTAGGGCTGGATGAGTCATCTGGTGTGCCAAGGCAGCACCAGCTTCTGCCTTGATGATTTCCAGCAGATAGGTGTCAAATCTGGTCTCGGAAATGCTAATGACTTTTCTGGGGGAAGGTGGGGTACGTCCCTGCTAGGTGCTGGTAGATCTGTGCTGTTCAAGCTGGAGAAGCTTAATGGTAGAGTTTGAAATGCAAATTGGAAGTGCATTCAATGAACTTGGCTGGGGTTTGGCCATTTAGCTGCACCAGCAGAAGTATTTATACTTTTTTTTTTTTTTTTTCTGGAAGGATATTACACATGGTTCAGCAAGTAGTAGTGCCACATTTTTCCAAAAAAAATGGGGAAGTTGAACCTGGGAGAAAATACAGCCTAGCTAACGGCGTGTTATAGGGAAGCTGGCTGGAAATGAAGACTTTTGATCTGCAGACTGAAATATTGACTGAGGAGAAGAATGTGCTGTGCCTGCAGAGAGGGAGCAGGGTGCCTGGGCTCGGTGCTGCTCTGTGCTTGGCTGTCCCCAGGAGGAAAGGGGCAGAGGCTTTGCTGGGTGCTTTGCTGGGAAGAGGAGCAGGATTAGTATTTAGCCATTTCTAGTTGGTTTTCCCTCGAACCTGAAATAGTTACAGGTATAAAGGATGAGTACTGAGCAACTACTAACCAGAGGGCACAAGTGCACTTTGTGTCCCAGGGTAGAAGTGTCTCCCCTGCAGGGTGCATTAGTGGGGCTGTCTGTGACCTGGCTGTCTCCACTTCATAGAAGGCATAGGAACAGAACTCCCCTGAGACATCCCCCACTCCAACCTGGCTAAAATCAACCAACAGGTTCTGAAATGGTGGGGTAGGGAGCGGGGGCTTGGATGTGGTTCTGCTTCATTTCCTCAAGGATGCTGGCTGCAAAACCTGTCATCCAGAAAAAGTATGTGCTTTGCCATTGGGAATGTTCTCCCTCTCATGGTATCCACTAAAATGAAAATTTAACTGTTTAAAATGATCCTGCCCTTACCTCCGTGGCCTTATTTAGATCTGCAAGCTGCCTCCCATCCCTTCCTCCCTTCTTATGCTGCCTCAGTGCCCGCTGGGTGCCAGCCCTGTCACAGTGGCATGTAGCTTTGTGATGTTGCACATGTGGCGTTTCCAAAAGCATCCATGGGGACAGACACTTGGGTCCCAGGCAGTCAGTGAGGATGGAACTGGTCATCCCATGGGAGCATTGGGCTACCATCCCCTAGAATATAATCCCTTCACAGCATCAACCTCTAGCGCTTTCCTGCCAAAATCCCCTCTTTGCCCTTGTTCCTCCTCTGCTCTGGCCTCAGGATTATGTTGTTTGTTGGTTTTTGTTGGTTTTTTTTTTTTTTGTTTTTCCAGAAATAGCAAATGTTCAAATATCCCTGAGCTTGGAGGCATTGCATGGACATGTGTGAGCTGGAGGGAATGGGAACTTTCTCCCTGCCCTTGGCCACACCATAAAATGTCCTGCAGGTACTGAAAAGCCAAGGCAGGGGTGTTGCTGAGCCCTGCAGTGGTGTGGGAAGAGCTCTCCAAATTCAAGATGTTCTCTGTATTTATTTTTCTGTCTGGCTTTGCTTGCTGACAGCGATCAACCCATGTCTTTGGGCAGCCAGTGCCTGCACTGTGTATTTTTGTTCATCCGTCCCTCCCTGCCAAATGCTGAAGTCAGACAACTGGCTTCGGCCGGTGCCAGCTCTGGTTGCTCACACTGGGATTAGCACGTAAACTGGTTCAGTCCCACTGCAGAGGCTGAGCGTGGCCTTATCTTTTACCCTGCTGGCTGCAGTTGCCTCTGTAAAAGATGTCTGTTATGAATTTGCTTTTAACTTTCTGGAAAAGGTTTTTTCCTGGGTTTTGCAGGTGTCTTTTTCACCCTGCATGCATGTTCAGAGAGCAGAAATGCCCTTGATCCACTACATCTCAGGCTCACCCTGTGCTTAGTCCCTGGGCTGGAGACCTCTTTAGAAAGGATTAAGGGGATGTGGCAGACAGGGGGATCTCCAGGAAACCAAGGAATAATCCCCAAAGCGCTGGGAGACCTAAAGAAAGCAAAACCTCCCCAAAACAGCAAATGTGACTGGACTTCTCAGTTACATGTAAAACTCTTCTGGTTGACTCTTTTGCTTGCAGCATTCACCTTGTCCCCAGGACTCCACAAGCTAAACTAAAATGAGCTGAAAAATAAAAGACTCAAGTATCTTTTAATAATGAACTAAATGTTCAGCCTCCCTATTCGCTTAGAGTGATTATAGGTGGATTAGCTGAATGGATGGGGTTGTATTTTTCTTTTTCATCTGTGGAGGAAAGGATAGAGCCTGAGCAGCCACTGCGATGGCACAGGGAAGAAGTCTCCTTGGTGAGCTGCAGCATGGGAGCTGCTGTCATGTGTGTGCTCAGGCCTATCCTGATACAACCTGGGCCAGCTCTGTTCAACCTGCCAAGTGGCTCAGTCCTCATCATCACTTCTAAAAACCTCCCCGTTATCCTATATCTCTGAGCTGAACTGGCTCCCAAGAGCCAGGGAATGGTCAGGTTTTTCCTTGGTGGCTAGCAGAGAGCTGGGCATAAGGTTCAGCACCAAGCCCCTCCAGCAGAGCACTCACTGGCTTCAGTATATGTTCACTTGTTTCTCCTCTTTCTGAGCCCTGCTTACACTTTGTTTCAGCCTGAATACGTGCCTCCTGGTTGAATTCCTTCATGAAGATAAACTTCAGCAAGAGGCCCTGACATGGGAACTAGGCAGATAATGGCAGAAGACAGTAAAACCAATATAGAGATCCTGGGCTACCTCATCAAATAGCAGAAGCTGGTGTAGGGGTATTGATTTCAGTAGAGCTGTGCCAGTTTACACAAGTTAGGGCTTTGACCTAAGTAATTCACCATAATAAAGATATCCACGTGCTGGAAAACTTCCAGGGAAACTGTTTCCTTTGATCAGGTTGGTTATCAATATATACATATATTGATATATATGAATTAACACTGTGTGGGGCTGTAAAATCCCATACTTAAGCCAAGTTTTAGGTAGATTTCAACTGCCCTGGGTGGTTACCTGCACAACCTGCCAGAGTGAGGTGTTGTCCTTGCCAGGAGCGAATGCTATTCCTGTTCTCTGGGGGACAGGGAAACTTGGTCTTTGCTCTTCCCATCACTTCAGAGCATGACCGGGAGGTGGCTGGGGGAGCCAAGATGCTGGGTTTCTGTGAACCCACTGGTGAGCAGGCACGAGGGGGATTGTCAGGGCAGGAGCATGGACGGAGTGCGGCGGGGGGGAATGTGCAGGCTCAGTCCTACCCAGGCACTCGTCCTCAGAAAAGACAGGGTAGTGCTGCTGGTGAGGAGGGGTCTTGTTTCAGGACCCTGGGCTGTAACCCTGCCTGCCTGTTGCTCAGTGGTGGTGCACCTTATTGCAGGGAGCAGTGCTCGTCAGAGCCTGTCTGCAGCTTGCTGGGGGTCCCTGTGCCTGAGAGTGGCACCATGTAGAGGTGCTGGTTTTGCTGGTCTTGCCTGGGGTGACCATGGATGCTACGCTCTTCTTCCCCTCCCCAGCTGCCGGCTCAGGACATCCCAGGAGGTGCTTTTGCAGCATGGTTTTGGGGCATGCAGGACCTGGAAGCAGCTTGGGAGTCTTGAGACTATCCTCTTAAGCTTATTCAGGTTTGGCTGCCAACAAAATAAAGCCACATCTAAGGCTTTATGTTTTCTATGCTTCGAACGGGTCCCTGCAAACACTGAGCAGGGTGCTTGGAGGGCACTCAAGCATGCATGGTTTCCTTCCACAGGGTATTGGACCTATTTTGAAGCACCTTCTTGCTACGTTTTGGGTAAAGGCCCTCCCTTTGGAGCAAAGTGTCTGGTTAGGTCTAATTTCTTTCAATGGGACTTCAGCATGTGCTCAAGTACTTTGCTGATTTGGGGCCCGAGTCATTATCTTTACAGTTGATTACTCAAGTGGATTTTAGGTGGGGGAATGGGAATGCTAACATCCAGCGAGAAGAGTTGAGCCAATGCTCAGGCTTAAATCCATACTAGCTTCAAAGTATTAATGTGGTCTTATCATGACCGTCAGACAACCCCAGGTCCTGGTGTTGTTTCTCACCACTTCCACCTCCCTGCGGTACCCGGGTGTCCTCCCAGCTGAAAGGAGCATCCACCACAGGGCTTGGTCTCGACTGCAGCCTTCCCCTGCTCCATTTAACAGTTTAATGGCATTTATCAGCTTTAAAATTACAGTCTTTGCAGCTTCACCCACAACAGAGCAGCAAACGCTGCAGAGCTGATTGCGTGCGCTAGAGGAGCTGATTACCTTCTCAGTGTTTCAGATCATCAGAAATGCAAACAAGCTGGCTCTGTAAATATACATACATTTTAAGGCAACCATATCAGCAGTGCATACATGCTCTCAGGCCCTCACCAATTACCCAAATTGGTACGTTCTCTTCATTGCTTCAGCGTATTTGGATATGATATATCATATAAAAATCAACGTCTCACAGCTAAGGTTGTCTGTTGTACTGTGGTGCTCAACTTGTTGATTTTTTTTTTCTTTTTTAAGAAATAAATAGATTATTTTATACATACACTTATGAAGTTTGTAAAATTGTAGGTACAGTTAGTGCTGCGTGCGTCAGCCCCGAGGTGCTGCCTGGCCCCGAGGCAGCAGCATCATGCCTGTCTCCATGCTCTGGCACTCATTGGCCTGGTTTGCTGGTGGCGAGGAGCAGCAAAGGTTTTTTTTCTTTATTTAAATAGAGATTGTTGTATGATTTATAACCAACTGCAGGAGCTTGAATTCCAGCAAAATATCAATATTCAGTGCAAGTGGGGAAAAATGTGTATTTTCATCCCAACACTCCCAATTCAGTGCAGCCTGTGTGCTGCAGGCTCTGGATGCCACCCATGTGGGCTGGAGCAGCAAAAGCGGGGCAGAGCTTTTACACCACCGATGGGACTTGGGTATGCTCTGCAAGTAGGCATGCTACCAGGGCACACTGACTTCTAGTTGAGAAGAGAAATGTCTCTGCCCAGCATCTCCCCTCTTGCACTTCCAAGACAGCCCATCTAGTGTTCTTCATCTTTTTTTCCCAGTTGTGGGTTGTCTGTGGTAGAGGACTGCCCTTGGGATGGCACAGCAGGGCTTTACTGGTCGCTTTGGCTCAGCCATCAGCATCCTTGACTCTGCAGAAAGCACCATGCATGCTGAAACCTTCAGCTCTCCTTGAGGTGGAGGCAGGCAGCGGTGGACTGAGGAGGGCTGGCAGTAGTTTGAGGGGGTTTCTGGTGATGCCTTTGAGCAAGAAACAATGAAATGGTTAAAAAAAAAAAGTTTCAGTAAGCAGTTTTATGTTGAGTGAGTGATTTTAATGAGTTTTTCAAATTATTTAGAGAAAGATAAAGGGAATGAACCAAAGATAACAATGAATAGCCTTGAGTCAGTATTGTGCTTCAAACACATGGACACACACATATGAACCTGCACAGATGTTCTGACCTCTGGAAAAAAACAGACACAACAATCAGTTAATCTGAAATGAAGGGATGATTCCACTGGTGCCTAAGAAGCTGAAAAGTGTCTCTTAGCTCAAGCTGTTATCTCTTCTCTGTCTCTTGGGTCTTGCTCTCATGTTGTACTGTCTTAGCACCCTGGCGGTAGGAGCATTGCACCTGTAATCTGAAGAGAATCTTTGCACCTCTGGCTGTGTCTGCCCATCCAGCCCGGGGGGAACTTCATCCATGTTTCTTTGGCATTTAGGATCACTGCTCTTCACTGGGCTGGCATGACCTGAGCATGTTTGTGGGTGTGTAGACTCCCACAGATTAAACATCATGTTTGAGCCTGAGCTAAACATACTTCACTATATGTCTTCCTTTTTCTGTATATGCTTGTCATCCCATGTAAATCTGTTTCAACTGTTGTTTGTGGGTTTTGTGGGGAGCACATGATGCTTAGGGGGGCTTTGAGCTGCTCCAGTACCAGCATTTGCTCCCTCATGGGAGGGCACCACATTGGCACCTGCTCCCCACCTCCGCACTGGGCGCAGAGCACTTCCCAGTGCCGCGGTGTGGCCCTGCGGGCTGCTGAGATGTGAACAATAACCCCCTGAAGCAAGGAGGTGGGAGATGAAAAGAAACTTTGATGAGAAAAATGAAAGGGCAGGGAGAGGAAGGGGGAGTAGTTCCGTGTCGCCAGGAGATGCTTGAAGCTCCTGGAGAGAAAGTGGGAGCAATATAATGGGCGAGTGCAGGTTGCTGGTTTTTAAGATGCTGATGGATGGGAGCAGTGAAGCGTGGCAGGTCTGCAGCTGCCTGGCCGTGTTCACAGTGCAGAGCAGTTTGGGTTGGGAGCATGTCATGACCTATCAACCCAGCCCAAATTCTCTTCCTGCTGCTTTTGGAGCATCTTCCTCAGCTTGGACACCCTGGGAGCCTCTCCGCAGCTGGCAGTCTGGCTGCAGAGGAGCCTTGTTAGGAAGAAATGAGTCACAGCTGGGAAGTTGTCAGGGGATCAATAAGGACCTAGGAGCAGGGCAGGAGGTTTTGGGTGGCTGCTCTGGTGCAAGCAGCTCTGGAGACACGCTGCGGACTGTATGTAGAAGTGAAGCACCCGCATTAGGTGAGCGAGCTGCCCTTAATGTAGGAATTCTGGTGTCCGGTAACATTGCGCTGTTGTGTAATGTGGGGCTTTCACCACAGGTGTTGTGCCTGAAGGGAACAGCAGGAGCCTTTCCCATAGTGGCTCTGATCACATCCCTCGTGGTCATGGGGCAACCCACCATGCCTGCCCTCTCCCCTTGTGTGTCACACCAGGTTTTCTTTGTTGCTTTCCCAGCAAAGATGGTGCAGGTAGGGGCAGAGCTGGTCTGCTGCTGCAGAGACTGAGAGCCTATACTGGGCCCTTCAGCAAGGGAGGGTGGTGAGGGTGGGCAGAGCAGGACTTCTGTGGGCTGGAGCTAACTCCTGGCACTGTAGCAGATGCTGTGGAGGGGTAAAGTGTTTATTTTTCCATCTGGTAGAGTAGGGGTCATTTGTTCTGTCCACCAAAGCAGTGGCTTGACCTAAGCATCCATTTCCTACCACCCTGAGACTGGCTTACATGACTGAGCTGTGTGGGGAGGCTGTGGTATGCTACCACTTTGGATGTGGAAGGTCAATGCAGCTGCTTGCTTGCAAAGAGGAACCTACATGTCAGCAGTGTGCTGTACCCAATATCCCATAGCCTGTGCTGCCTGTCAGCAAGCTTTTGGGGTGTCATAGCTCTTCCTTGATGGGGAGAAGAAGCAGCAGTTGTCTGTCCTCTAACAGATGTCCTCAATTTGTTGTCTTTGATCTCCCCCAATCCCAGACTTGTTACTTTTCATCTGCTTCCACTCATTTTTTAGGAGTGATCTCAAATCTGTGCATGATGAACACATCCTCCTCTTTGCCCTTCTGCCATGAGCCTGGAGCTTTGAGAACACACATAGAAATGTAATCTAAAAATAATGAGATTAATGATCCTCACCCAAAAGTAAGACTTTTGCTTTCCTAGAGAGCTGGAGGAAATCCAGCAATGAAAATTCTTTCCCAGTGGGCCAGCAGAGAACAGGCTACAGTGTGGCCAGGAGCCCTGTAGTGGAGGGAGTCCTCCATTTTGGTTAATATTTAGCTTCTTGCACACAGCAGAGCTGTGGCTCTGAGAGAGAGATGCTGGCTTATGGCTTTCCTGATGATGCCCAAGGAAGTGTAACCCTGGGAATAGATGTCAGCCTTGTCCTGGCAGAGCTGCTGTCTTTCTGTGGCTGGGGAACGTAGGAGAATTTCTCCCACTTTCCTCCTTGAGTATTCCCCTTTCTGCATCAGGTGAGGGAGGTGTTTCCCTTTCCTGCTCTGCACAGTGGATTTTGCTGGGGGTTTCTAATGGGTCTGGATGTGGTTGCTGCCCTGCTTCCCCTTCATGCCAGGCAACCCTTCAGTTCACTTGCCTGCGCCCCTGTTGCTTTCTTTCATTTACTGGAAGTCTTTGTATTTACCAGAGATTTATGCAAGGCGATGCCAGATTCTATGTAATAAATTTACTAAAAGGTTGTTTTTTTTTTTTTTTATATTGCTAGCTATTCCTAACCTCTGTAAACTCAGTAATGATTTAGCTGTAAAGGATTTGCTATAGTGTCCTTCAGATACGAAATGAGAAAATGACATAAAAGGTTGGCAAAGTGAAATGTGGATTCATTTCTGTTCCCAGAAATGGGGCTTACTTGTGGGCAAATGGGCATGAGACCCGTAGCTTTTAATTGGGCAAAACAGGCTTTAGAAATTAATACTTTTCTATTAATGAGGAAGGTCCTTCACTCCTGTGTGCCTGCAGGGGGAATGTGCACTCGGCTTCTGCAAATATTTGGGGTCACCTATGGTATGGAGGAAGGATCTTGTGCCCAGATCACTGGATTGCTTTCCTGTTGGTTGTGGTTGGGTTTTGTGTTTTATTTGTTTGTTTGTGGTTTTGTTGTCGTTTCTTTGTTGCTTTGTGCTTCCCCCCATCCCCACAAAGGCAGCTGCTAGTGCAGTGCCCCCGTGCTGCCGGTTGCTGACCTCCAGAGGTTGGTGAGGGAAAACTTTGGTCTTCTGTATGGCCAGAAGGGACTCGGGGTTCTGAGCCCCAGCCCCTGGTGCATCATGGGCACCAGCAAAATGAGATGTCTGGACTCAGCCTGACACTGCTGCTAGCTGATGAATAACTAGGGAGAGGAGACAGTTGGCCTGGATGAAGCCCTGAGCAGCTCTCCTCACTTGGGTGCTCCTGGAGTCTCACAGAATTTTTATCAACAAGGAGCCCCTTGCCTAATCTGACTGATCTCTGCACAGGCCCACCCATGGCTGGACCTGGCAGCTGCTGCTCAAGCTTGAGGATCTCAGTGTATGCCGGGACTGTAGGAGTGGAGACAGACCTTCCAGTAACCTGTGTAGAGCTTTTCTTGAGAACCACCACAAATGCCACTCTCTGTGGGACGGCACTGCTGAGCTGCCTCTTCCCAGGACTCGTGCGCTTGAGCCAGGGATGTGCAGCCGGGAAAGGGGTCTGGGATGAACCTGGTGACATATGCTGCCTCTCTGCAGGCATTTCTCTTGTGTACAGAATTCATGAAGAAACTGCCTAGTTGCTCTATAACCTCTTCCTGGTGAAGACCTTGCCAGGCTGGGCTGTGGTCATCTCAAGTGCAAAGTTGGCAGAGAGGCAGGGGCATAGGATGCTGCTCAGGTGGAGACTGTTTGCCCACAATGTGGTTGCATGTGAATGTCTTACAAAAGCTGTTAGAGCATATGCTGCTTAATTTTCAGAATTAGCTCTGAGTAAGTTTCAGGTTTTGGATGAAAGATCAGAGCAGGCTTGGTTTTATTCTTGTTCAAAACCTGATTTTTCTGTTGGCTTTCTGTAGCCAGACCTCGGTATTTGTAAATGGAAACAATTTGGTTTCCCTGTTGACTTTTTAAAAATGGAAATATAAGTAAACAGTTAAAAGCTTTCTTTGTGGACTTTGATCAAAAATCTTTGCAGGCTTTGATCAAAAAGCTGTGATTTTGGTCAAAAAAGCTGTTATCTGTGTATCTCCCTCTCTGCTCTCCTCCCCCTTCCACTTAGATAAAAAAAAAAAATAAAAAATTGCACAGGCTCAATCAGCATCGAAGAGCCACTTATTTAAAGGGAGGAAGAATATCATGACGTTTGACTGCCTGTTTTGGATTCTGTGAAGGAATTTCATCCCCTCCTGGCTGCCGCGTGTCTGGCATCCCTCCCAGATCTGAACTCTCTGGAGGACAGAGGCAGAATTATCTCTGAGCTTTGCAGCTGCCAGATGTTAACTGATGAAATGGCAGCCTTGCCGCTTCCTCCTTTACTGTGGGTAAACCTCTGTCTGCCCTGCCCTATTTGAAATGCAAAACTTCTCAAATCCCCTCTTGCAGGGTTCTTGGTGTCTCTTGCCAATCAAGCCCGATGAAAACTCGCTTCATTCCTCTTCCAGCTACTCGCCTTAAGAATTGCACTTGACTGTGGCTGTGTAAAGTGCCTGGGCATTGTGAGCTGTGGAGGGGTGGGAGCTGAGAACTGTGGAGTTATCACATCCCTTGAAGATGTGTGTCCTCTACTGCCTGTCAGTGTAACGAGACAGTCTTCGCTTGTCATTACTGGCTTGAAGCAGTGCTTCTGTGATTCTGTGAAGCAGGGCTAGGGATGTGCAGATCCTCTGAGGCAGGAGGTTGTGCCCAATAGGAGCCAGGATGTGGCATCTCGTGGTCTGGGCAGCTGATCCCTCAGGTAGGGCTACAGGAGGGGCAACCTGAATGTTGTCCACTGACCCTGTGCTGCTGGTGTAGTTCAAACATGTACCTGTGATATACAAAGGGGTAGCTTTGTAAAGACTGTTGAGGTGCGAATTTCTCTTGCAAATAATCAAATGACCAAGGCAAATCTCACTGGGTGAGTTTTAGTGTCTATACAGTCAGGCTGGGGGGGGGGGGGTGCAGCAGGTCTTTCTTGCCTTCACACCCATCCATCTGTGAGATTGATGGTAAATGCAGCAGGCAGGCTACAGTGCCTGCAGTGACATTCACTTGCTTGTGTATGTGTCTAGCATGTGGGTTTGTGGGTTTGAATATTCCTGGTCTTCTTCTGTTTACCTGGGGAAAAACTTGTGTTATTTTGGCCTGGTGAAACCATCAGTACCAAGTGTTGAGTGTGTGCTTGAGTGTTGTGCTCTGCGCAAGGGTGCAGGACACATGCTCTTGCCCTTGAGTTCAATCATCCATGTAATTACCCTGGTGATAGGAAAGGGTGGGGAAAAAAACCCGCATATTACCATTACGATAGTGATCATGGGACCATTGATCAAAGTGACAATGGGAAATTCATCACGACACAGTAGGAAAAAATGGGAACTTTGCTGTGTGGGAGATGGGAACCCAATCCAAAACAGCTACTGCAGCCAGCTTTTGGCATTAGTATGCCTGATTTTGGTAAAAAAAAATTATCTGAGTGGGACCGTGAAACAGCAGATATGGGGTGGGCTGAAACATTCTCCCCCTCTCTGCTTCTTTGGATAGATTTGCACCTCAAAAACTTCGCATCTCTTGTTTGCTTCCAGGAGTAGGAACACAGCTCAGACTGCAACAAGCCAAGTGCTGTGATAGTGAAACTCTTGTGGCAGGTTCTCCTCCCTGCTTTTTTCAAAGCTTCCAAAGATAAATTGCATTTTGCTTCAAGATAATGAAATTTCCTTGGAGGAGAGACGCATTTTTCTGTAGCTTTTGCATTCAGAACATGAGAAGAGTTTTTATTTTAAATCTCCATTGAAAGTGTTTGTCTGTCTATATTTCGCTTTCTTCACTGTGAATGTTCTGACTTCACAGAGCCAGCAGAGACCCTGAGACGGAGTGTTTCTGTCACTTATTATAGCTTGCCTTGGCATAAGATTTAATCTTCAGATTTTTTTTTTTGTCCTAAAGAAATGAAAGTTGAAGCCAGATTAGTAACAGATAAAAAGAAGTCATCCATCCTCAGACAAAGGAGTTTGTTTTTCTCTTTTGCATTTGCCTTTGTTAATCCTCTGCCTTCAAAGGGAACAAAGAGATCCTTCCACCTGGAAAAACTGGAAAAAAGGGAAAACGTAGAGCAAGTAGCATGCCTGATCTGTGCTTGTGCTGTCCTGCAGCTGGCATGTCTGCTGGGACTTGCAACCATCCTGAAAACCCCCATTAAAGGAAAAGCCCAGGAAGCAGAAATTGAAAGCACCCATGAAATCAAAGTGAATTTTCTTGCTCCGAAGAGAATTCACCGATCTTTACCTTGTCCTGCAGAGAAAGGTCATCCTACTGTCCACTGCTAGAGGAGCAGGTGCCTCCCTGCCTCTGTAGCTGGTGGCAGTGTGAAGTGGAGAAAGCTGCAGGTCCATTGCATTTATATAGTGGCTGGTGTCGCACCAGAGCCCGTCTTAATACCACTCTCATCTTTTGTTCAATCATGTGTAGTGATTAATATGTTCTCAGGTGCTGAGAGGCTCGAGGCACTTGGCACTTGACTGTCTCCTATTTCTGTACTTAATAAACAGAATATTCCACAAGAAGAACTTGCAATTTATCTTTTGCTACTGTGCGGGGAGTTACTCAGAGTCCTGGCTCTGACTGCATCTCTTTTTTGCCCAGGGAATTAATAGACTCTTCCATACTCTAGTCCCTCTGTTCTCACTCCAGTTGCCAAATTAACCTTCATCTCACCTACTTTTTTCTTCATGTCTTGCTTCAATTTAGTCCTCAAATTGTTCACATGACAAAGGAGTTGTCCTTCCTACAGCTTCTACTTCTGCTCTGATAAGATACCTGAATTTTCTGTGACTGCCTAAAGAGAATAATAACTTATCTCACTTCCTTTAGTTTCCCTATGGTATTTTAAGTCCAAAAGTCTCCCTGAAGTTATTCCTCCTGGAAGTACAGTAAGCAGTTTGGACTGCACTGTGCCAAGTAACCAAGTCATTCCCTGAATGCACCAAGCGTTTACTGGTGCTAATTAATGTTTTTATGTCATATTACATTTATTTGGACTCATAGGAGGGGAGTTGACTGCACAGGCAGTGCTGCAGGGGCTGGATGCTCCTCACCAGTGTCGCCTGTGCTTATCTGTCTCACCTTGTGTGTTGCGGCACACTAGACAAGTCTGAAATGCTGGAAAATGAAAGGAATCTGCTTTTCTTATCAGGGAGAGGATTTATCAGCTCCTCAGGCTTTGACTTCTGGGAGGATGCTGTAGGTGCATGCTTTTTCTCTGCAATTAATGCACAGGCAAACGGCGGGGAGCAGCCTGTGCTGCCTTGGCAGGATTAGGGATGCAAGAGCACTGCTGAGGATGGCTTTTGTGCTGTGTGGAAATCTTCCTGCCCTTCCTGCAAGCCTGGCCTTGGCTTAGAAAATAAATGAGGAGTGTCATGGCTGCCTTAGCACCTGTGCTTGTTCTGGCTAGGGAAGGCTCCACTGTCCTCTGCAGCTCCTCTGATGTGTGGTTGATGCAAGGGGAAGGCTTGTTTGACCTTTGTAGGAGCAGCTCAGAGCAGACACTAGTGAGCAGCTTGCTGGGGACTTCCTGCCACCAAGTGCACCTTCCCAGCGAGTCCCCTAGTCTTAGCTGAGCAGTAGCTCTGGTGCAGGATAGGAGCCTTGGATACCCTCTGGGTGGTGCACCCGGTGTTGTGGGTGGTGTTAGACTCCCAGGGCTTGGACTTCCTGCTTTGCAGCTCAAGATATTTGAGGTGGCCCCTCCAGAACCCCCCATTTCAGCAGGGTTGCCACCACTGCGTGCACAAGGATGGCTGAGTGGTTTTCATCTTTCTACTTCAGATGGTCCCTTTGCAGCTGGAGCAGTGTGGTGGGAGAAGAAGGGAACAGTTGCTAGCTGTGACACCTTTGGTCCTGGAAGCAATTTCAAGGGATTTCTGAGGAAGAGATCTGTGCTGTGTCATATGACAACTCTTGATGTTGCCTTTCACTGGGAACCCAGATCTTCATCCTTCAGAAAGGGTTTGGCATTGCCTGAAGCATCATTGGAGAACAAAGGCAAAGCTGTTAATTAAAACAGAGCTAATTCTGGCAGCTGACTGCTGCCATCTCAATGTGCTGCCGGCTGCATGCCACGGGAGCAGAGGGACTGACTGTGCTCCCTGGACACCAGGTTACCAAAAGCCTTCCCAGAGGCTGTTAGTGCTCTTTGCAGGGCTTTACCCCATGTCCTGCCTGCGCAGGTGCCTGGTGAGCCAGGCTGGAGGTTACTCACAGCCTGGATGGGTGGTTTTGCTTTCTGCAGGGTGGCAGTTTCTGCAAGCTCCTGGAAACCATGGCATGCTGCTTAATCCCGCGCCCCCGGATTTGCCCAGAGCCTTTTGCTCTGCTGGGAGGTGGTTTCAGCTCTGGGACCTGGAGTCCTGGAAAGAAGCAAGTGAGACAGGACCTTACTGGTGACCTTCTGGTCCTGGGGTGGGGACCTGATGGTGGATAGGGTGCTGTGGGATAAGCCTCCCTCTGACAGCCAGTTCAGAGGGAGAAGTGGAGCAAAGTGTCCCAAAAAAAAGGACTGGCTTCAGTGTCCTTGGTGTGTCCTCCAAGGGGATGCTGGTGAGCATGGTTTCTGTGACAGCTCTGGGGCAGCTGGTGGCCATGAAGCCATCAAGTGAGCAAGACAGAGTGGCCCTGTGGCACAATGCTGCCACCTCTCCGTGCCTGCCCTCTGGACAGCAACAAGGTGAAGAGGATTTTTCTGAGATGCGTCTTCCTGGAGAAGTAAAGTGTTGGTGTTCAGAGACTTGGAGTGAGGCTGATAGAATAGAAAGCTTTTTGAACAAACACAGCTGGCTTTTACCCAGTGCAGCCAACTCTTTGGCCAGCTGAAAAGAAATCAGAAGAATATTGATGTGGGTTCTCCCCCCCCCCGACCCTGCAAAGCTGTCAGGCTTTTTTTAGTCATACGCTAGTTTCTGAATGCAGGTTTTTCAGTTGATAACAATTATTTCAGGGAAAAAAAAATAATCCCAAACAACTGAGGCAGTTCTCTGGATAACTCACAGGCTCAGCTTTTCGCTTCTTGTATTTTCAAACGATTAACATTTTTTCTTTTGCACATCATGAATATTCTATACTTGAGCTGTTACTGAGTTGTGCTAGATCAGATAAATAACATGGTGTTGCTTTTGTGGCAGACTGGATAAAGATGCAAATAATACTGACATTTACTTCACAGTTTTCTTCCTGTGATCCTCTGAGTGAGTAAACTGGATTGCTGAGATATTCATGGGAAGGAAATGAAGAAGGGTTGTCAAGATGAAAGCAAATTTCCTTAAAACTTAGCCAGAAGGTTCTTGGCAATTTTTTCTGTTATTTGCTCAGCTGAATAGGAGCTGCTTGAAATACATTTTGCACAACCGCAACAGAAAACTCTTGTTCCTGTGGCACCGCTGAATATATTTTGCACATTCTTTCACTGAAAAGCTGATGATTTTCCAGTGCTTGGTACCTCTGCGGGGTTGCTGGTCCCACTGCGGTAGCAGACACGTGCCCTGGCTGCAGGCAGATGACTGTGACCTGAGTGACGGTGACCCTGCCCTTGCTGAAGTTCTTGCCCTCGCTTTTTTCTTTTTTTTTTCCCCTGCTCCCGCATGGGGTGAGATACCCAAACCCGTCGGGAGGGAGGGATGGAGCCGGCTTTGCACGGGTGAAGTGGCTGCCTGGCCAGGGAGAGAAGCCGAGGGGGATGCTGAGCCCTGGGAAGAGCAACCAGAGTTGGCTTGGTGGGCTGCCCGGGCTGAGGGGCACGGGCCGAGGCTCCTTTCGGCAGCCGCTGGCAGCGCGGGGGGGGCTGCCAAAGGCTCGTGGACACGAGGACACCCCCCGGGTGTGGGTGGCCTCGGGCAGGCAGTGACAGGGGTGCTGGCAGAAGAATGACGACGGCTGGGCACCCTGGTGTCTCCCGAGCAGGGGAGGGTGGCCTTCTGCTCCCTCGCTCTCGGGTGCCAACCCCGCCTCGGCTCCCCGAGCAGTGCCCTGCAAGCGGTGAGTGCCAGGAGAGCTGGAGAGGCGAGGGAGACCTCCGCAGGAACTCGCACGGCCACTGTGCCCTAAGCTTGAGGTAGGAGCAGCCATCTTTCGGGGCGACAAGACGCCCGACGCCCGCCTCAGTCCGCCGGTTCGCTTCAGCTTCCTTTCGGGGGCAATAGAGGGGATCTGGGCTGCGGCGGCCGAGGCCGGCCGCGCCGCCTCTGTGCCCTCCCCGGGCCCTGCGGTGCGGCCGGCCGCCCGGTGCCAAGGGGGGGGGAACTTCTTTTTCA